>JBBBDQ010000701.1:3177500-3227500 GCA_037127315.1 Ascarosepion bandense | reverse complement strand
GTTGCTAATAGTGGAAATTCAGTGATATATTTCGTAGTATTGAAATTATTTGTTTGAACACTTTTTTAAATCATTTTTTAAATTTCAAATAGATAATTTCAATATGTCGGTTGCTAAACCATTTCGTTAATCTTCGGAATTTTCCGTCACATTTTCTGTTTACATTTCGTATTATGTAAAGAACTATACAGTGTCAGTTGAGCGTGTGACGTCACTCTGTAAAAGCGTTCTTTTTGCATGCTTATCGGTGTCTAATGAATAAAATAGCAAGCAGGGATTCATTTGTGAGGACTTGGTGTCCAAAGGTACTAAGATTAATTTCGTTGTAGAACCTTTCGAGCTCACCGATAATGCATCAAGAGAATGGCTCCGAAAATTCAGTTTTAGCATATAATCCGAACTGCCTCATAGCATTCACAAGTCTTTCTACTGAAAAAGGCGTTAAAATGTTATTTTTCATGTAATGTTTTTCTGTGGCTTTGTAATTTTGGAACGAAAGACTATATGGAAGAAATGATAGAAACTTTCGAAAAAAATATCAAAATTGTCCGAAGTGGGGAGACCTCCTCCACTTCTTTTTCTTTGTCCTCCACTTCTTTTTCTTTGTCCTCCTCCATTAACTTTGTTTTTCCTCCTTTTTCTTCCCCTTACTTCTTTCGTATCTCCATTTTCTTCTTCAGCTTCATTCTTCGTCTTCTTCATTATTCTTACATCTTTTCAGGATATTATCTGTACATAACTTTCTCTTGTGGCTTTCATAAGCATTTCTCATTTGCACGTAGAAGAACGTTCACTCTATACTTAGCACCTGCAGTTTATGTTGTGCATGAAACTCCGAGTCGTGCTATCGTTGACGGAGATATATAAAATGTACATGTTAGCAAGTTTGTCTCGCTAGAACCCATTCGAACTGAGTGATTTTTATCCTCACTGGGTATATCATACTTTCAACATTGTGCTACATCAAAGCGACACTTTAAAGTAGACATTGAGGTCAACACCCTGTGGTGACAACTTGTTTGTACGTTTCATGCTTAAATGCAATCGCCATGGCCTGCTTTTTTATACTTACTTACGCTCTGGCCCAGAAATTGAAAACCTATAAATACAGCATACATTAAAACTATATATTTTATCATATCTACCTTGTGGGATGTGTTTGTCTTACACGTTAATAAAATCGTTGCTATGTGAATTTCGATGGATTTGTTTTTATTATTACCGGTATATGGCTTACATCGATTATTCTTCTGTTTTCCTGATAATCGATAGACAATTTTTCACATTCAAAAACTTAGCTTGCCTCGCCTTTCTTTTAACCTTATTCTTTAACTCTTATCATTTGCAGACGCAGAAATAATTGGTAAATAAAACTGTCGAAGAACATTTGAAAAAAAAAAAAATATATATATATATATATATATACACACACACACACACACACATAAACGCTTTTTAGCCGCACTGGAGGGCGTCGTCAGTGATGTTCTGAATTGTCATTCGACAGTTTCAGATTTTCAAACATCATACTCCCCTCACCAAGTTGACCCCATCAGAGCTGATCAGTCTCTGATGCACAGCACTTCTAAATTAACAGCCTGCGGACACTGACTTATATTAGGCAACACATAGCCCTCTGTCACGCATTTGATTGGAAGTTGAGCAACAGCCAATCGCAATGGTGTGAGCTCTATTTAAGTTGATTGTGGGCGATTTCTTTTCTTTTTATTTTTATTATACTTGTCGGACACTTTCGGATACTCGAAATGTAATTATGTGTTTTCCAGTTTTTCTTTTTACTTTTCAAGTTTTATCTCCCCAACTGATCGTTACTGTTAGTTAAAAAAAAAATTAAATATATATATATATATATATAGTGTGTGTGTGCGTGTGGAGAGAGAAAGTTTTCAACCTTTAAGCGGGTGAGACTTGCTTTATATATTATCAAAAGAAAAATGTCTTTAGGTGATTGATAGTGCCAAAATAGTCACGGAACATATACAAAACACGTTTCCTTGATAATATGTACTAGTCTTGTCCGTTCTTTCAGTCTGTACACTGGGAAGCGAGCAAATTTTGGATTTTCCATAAACTTGACAAATCATAGTATCTCTTCTCATCTAAGATACTAAAAGTGTTCTACATGGATGGAGCGTCGAGTGAGAAACAAAATCCACAATTAATCAGTCAGTTGAGTGCCATACGTGAAACACGCTTGGGCGATCATGTCTCGAAAGAGACATTACTGACTGGGCAGAAGATTATCCCGCAGTAGGTTGCCATTGCTTTCTGCGGTAGACTGGTTGACAACCAAGGCTATAGAACCCAATCTCTCCTGTTATTTAACCCATAACTGGAAGAAAGAGACGGATTGATACCTTTCCCAAGGGTATTTGCGCGTAAGTGAATGCAATGAATTCAAAGTTTGCCAAATCTGTATGGCAATCACTCCCCTACAAAACCTGCTAAATATTTATATATGAAGAGAAAAAAAAACAAAAACAAAACAGTAGTTCTCATTTACTTTTCTTCGTTTGGCACAAGGCCAAGAATAAACAGCCAGAACGGAAATCGCTAATAAGTGGAAACGAAGAACCAGACGCTTATTAACCATTGTCACATCCAGAGTTTCCACACCACTTGAGGTCCGTGATATTTACAAACAACGGAAATTGACATAATTATGGAGCGCCCAAGTAAAAATTTTCCCTTTTAACTATAACTGAAATCGTCAGATAGACTGGGTTACTTATCTTTGCGTAATAGTCAAAGAGAAGGCCTATTTGGAACTCCACTTCTTGGAGAAGGCAACGTGAAACGACACCGATTTATTTCTCAAGAAGCCATGTTAATTCAGATAACAGAAGCGAAATCTGTAGGCATAATAGCCTATGTGACATCTCGCAAAATGATTGGTCTTCAATATTAGCCCTGTAAGTTTTAGTATAATCCGACAAGCTTAAAAATGATAGCAATCGTTGGTACAAAAATGTCTGTTAATCGATGAAAAGTTTCTGTAAAGTGTTCAAACTCTGCGATTGCGTAATCACAAATTTTTCAATCTGTAGGAAAAAAAAAACAAACACAAATCCAATTTCTTGTTTGGTCTTCTCGCCAATCACTCTTTTCCTGTTTGTGTTGAACATATATAATGCTATATTGAACGTATATAATGCTATATTGAACATATATAATGCTATATTCATTAAATGAATAAGTACTTAAAAGAAATAGTTAATCTTGAAATTTTGATGTAAACAAAGGTTTCAAGAATTTAAATGATTTTTTTCTATATATTAATCAACAACAAATGAAATATTTTATACATATATATCGCCATTTATAAATAAAATAAGTTTAGTATGCGTGATGATTTTGGAGCCCTCGTCCCAAGTCGTCTTATGCACAAAATAAATAGAACTGAATTGCTAATATATTAAATAGCTCGCTAATAACTTGCAGCTCCTCTCTTTCCATGAAGAACCCCAGTTTCACGACATTGTGTCGAGTATTCCAGTTGTTGAACACTTGAGTGTGTCTCTCCTGATTGGTTACAGGGATATCGATAACTTGTTTCTTGGATGGAGCTACAAAGAATTTAGTGAAATATTTTTAACTAAAAATATCAAATGAATTGTTTGAAAATCCTACGGTAGAAATAGGACACTGAATAGCACTATTAACATTAAGTCAATCTGTAGAAGCAGTCAAGCAATCAGTCTGTGTTCCATTGGAATAAGAAAATAAGATCAGTGTTTGAGCTCCTGTAAAAAAAAAAATTATCAGGATTGTAATTTCTCTATATTTTACTGTAGGCAGGCCCTCTTCTCCTTTCCGCTATTGAAGCAACACATTGGTTCCTTTCGCATTTAGCCCTGTTTGACATGTAGCGTCAAATAAGGGTGGCATTTAACCCTATTTGACACAGAGCGTCAAATAAGCGTGGCATGTAACCCTATTTGACACAGAGCGTCAAATAAGCGTGGCATTTAGATCTGTAGTTCTGAGATGAGTTATTTTAATTATTGTCATCGTTCAAACACTTTCTCGTATTCATTGCCATATTCAAGACGTTTACGCAATTCTTTGGCTGAGGTCCCTGAATTCAACCAACGCTTTTATAGCCACTGCCATGTGTTCTTGAGGACTACAGCAGAAGTAAACAAAAAAGTTGGTGAGCTGTGTTAAGAGGAGATAACAGATACTGAACCGCTGGACTAATACCTTTCTCAAGGGTACGCGCAAATACCATTGGGAAAGGTATTAACCCGTCGCTACTCCCTCCCGCTATGAGCTAAATAGAACCGATCGGGTTCTATAGCTTTGGTTGGCAATCAGTCTATCGCAGAAAGTAATGGCAACCTACAGTGGGGAGGGGGAACTTCTACCCAGTCAATCATGTCACCCAAGCGTGTATCACGCATGGAACCTAACAGAACTCATACTGTAAAATCCGAAAGACATGTCACGTAAATTTAGAACAACCTAAAGGGCTCAGTTTTAAATTCTAATTAGCTGAAGAAAGCCGTAATATGCAATAGTTGAAGCGTCATGAATATAGCAACGTCGATGAGGACAACATTCCGAACGATGTAAATAATATCGTATAACACTTGTTTGGTTCACTCGCTATTTGATAATAAAGCTTTTTTTCAAAAGTGTGTCGTCTCGTACAGAAAATATATAGAAGTCTAATTCAAGTGTGAGCTAAGAACTTCAGTTGAGAGATGAAAAAATATTTCTTATGAAATAGGACGCGACTATTGTATTAATAATACGCCCTCTAAGTTAACATTATGTACTAAGCAACAATGAAATCAAAACCGAATAGAATCGTATCACTTTTTTATAAGTAAATTTCAACAGTACAACGCTCGAGAGCCACTTAAGATAGCGGCTTGTATATAAAATGATATCGATGAATGCGGTGTACGGGAGGAAGTGGGTATTATAAAGAGGATAGATGAAAATTGATCTTTGCTTGAACATCAAAACATTTAATGGGTAGAACTATTCGACCAATGTGAAAGTTCTCGATGCAAAAGTGGAACATTTTAAAGACGTTGGAAATGATGATTCGATCCCGTGGAAGTGGCATGGCGTGTACAAGCAGAAAATGTTCGAACTGGAGCGCATCTGAACATTTGACGTAGAAACAGCACCAGGTTTTGTGATGTTTCCCTAGTTAGTAGCGGGTGTTATTAAAAATGCGCAAGAATGCAAATGCATCAGGATGGCGTAGGGTTAACAGATTGTTGTTTATTTATATATATATATATATATATATATATATATATATATATATCTGGCTGACATTTTTCCAATTTAGTCGATGAAAAGCTACTTTTTTTCTTTTAGATTTTTGGATGCATTAATATTCAACTTATTCTTTGTTTTGCTGGTTTTCGTTTTTCCTGTAAGGTCATACAACAATTATATTCTTACAGCACTTGAAAATATTGATATGATTATCAGCTGTTTTATTTGAATATATATCTTTTAATTCTCTTCGAGTAGTCTGCTAGCAATACTGCCAGCATGGATTGTTTTTGAGATTACATCTGTGTTTTCTAATTCATGTGTCTGCTGTATTTAAACTTTGAAATATTAGTTGTTTTTTTAACTTAGAAATCTAAAAGCGCTTTTTGAGCACTTTGAGAATCTGAAAGTATTTTGCGGTCAAGGAACTTCAGCTCGTCGTCGCCGGATTATTCTGGTGCATTACTGTTGTGGAGTAGTTTTTGCACTGAAGGTTATAATCGTGCTATGTCGGTTGCTAATCAATTTAACGTACCCAAAATGTTAGGAACTTGGTAATCTTCTTCTCAAAACTAACTCCTTAGGATTCGGCTAACTGCCGACTCGTATCAACCGCGTAGTACTTCTACTGAACTCCAATAGAAATCTAAAGAATTATGAACTTTCTAAGTATATCTTGTTCCCTCTTATTAATATAAGAGGGAGAGTCCATTATCTGAGGAATAGGTGTTTCACCAAAACGGAGGCTGGGAATAATAGTATATCAACAAATACAAGACTCACACAGTGTAAAGTAGATACAATGCTAGTGAACTGCTAGTCAGTATAATCACTCTACTCAGTATTTATCACCTCCCCACTAAGGCGGATGCGACACAAGATCAGTTCGTTAGAATTTCGAGCCCTAAAATTCAGCCAGAAATCTCTTGTCGACCCAGCTTAAGGCTTGGTCTCTTCACCTCAGACGAGATTCTACCCTTCGGCGCAGCCTCGCCTGGGGGTCTCTCTCTCTCCACTCGGAAGTAGAGAGTTGACAAAGAAAGAGTCTGGATCAAGAATGATCGCCTTACTCCACTCGTTATTTACCACTTCCCCACTAAGGCGGATGCGACACAAGGTAATTAATGTTGGAATTCTGAGCCCTTAATCTTAGCCAAAAATATCCAGTCGACCCAGCTTAAGGCTGGGCTCTTGTGTTTTTTTTCCTGCTCGGAAGCAGAGAGTTAAACAAGAATTTGGATCAGGATGATCGCTTTACTCTACTGTATTTACTTCAATATTGTCCACGTATTTAAAAGATTAGGAACATTCCATTCTTGTATACAGTTAGGTAGACAAGAACTGCTCATGGAGAATTGTAAAATTTGTATTTATAGTTAAAATTTATACAAAAATGAATCAAATATTTATTAACTGAATCAATGTTAATTCGTTGTGAAATTAGATGAAAACAAAAATATATTATCTTGATAAATCTTCTCTTTAAAAAAAAAAAAATTGTAAAATTTATTTAAATCGGTGATTAAAGAATAATTTGATTTAAATCGTACAACCCTGGTAGCAACGATTATGTCAACTGGTTTTTATACTCTGAAAATTAAATTAAAATTAAATTTCTTTACATTGAGAACACGATATTTGTAGGTCACATCAAAAAGTAGGGAACAATCTGTAGTGTTACTTGTTGGGTTTTTTATTAATTATTTGGTTTCGTATGTCAAATGAAATCTGTGTTACTTTCTGACGAGGAACAAGACATTTTATATCCTGTTGTAACTTAGGGACATGGAAAAGCGTGGTTTCCCTAATATTTTATATCTTGTAGCATGTTTAGTCTTTTCACCACCTTTCCCAATCCATGTCCAGTCATCGATTTACATATGCCTGTTAGGATTCCCTCTGTCGCTTTCAGTATATCCTGTGGGTGTCAAATTCACCAGGTCCTATTGTCGCATTTGCTTCTAGACATTTCAACTGCCTGTTTCTGATTGCAATTATCAGTTATTTTCTTAGCTTTTTTTCTTAAAGCTCTCCCCTTACTCAGATTGGCAGTGGATGCTGATCTCAGTACCATCCTGTGCCTAAATATCCTCTTTATCAATGAAAAAATTATCCAGCATTCACTGTAATAAAAACCGATATTACGTACCTGTTTTAAAACTCTTGTTCTTTTTCTTACGAAATTTTTCTATCTTAAGGGGTCATTTTTCGTTATATCAACACAGTTTTCGTTTTCGATATAACGTTTTCAGTATTTTGGCATTAATTCCAGTTGAATTTCTTACGCACAAATACCCTTGGGAAAGATATTAATCTCTTCCCTCCAGTTATGGGTTAAATAACAGGACAGATTGGGTTCTATAGCCTTGGCTGGCAACCAGTCTACCGCAGAAAGCAATGGCAACCTACTGCGGGATAATCTTCTGCCCAGTCAGTCATGTCCATTTCGAGACATGATCGCCCAAGCGTGTATCACGTGTGGCACTCAACTGACTGACCCCCGCCCCAGATATTTAAATTTTCGTACTTGCATGATTCTTGGCATAGCTAATTCGTTGTTTACCACTTGAACAAAGATACAAATTAAAGGGATACGCTAAGTTTTTGTAGGTGGGATTTTTGTTCTTTTTTTAGCGGCGAATTCAATTCGTGTGACGATTTATGCTCCCCCATACCAGCAATCGACAGCCGCACAGTCCGACATATGAGCTTCAAAACGAATTCAGTTAGTATTCAAACTTTGTCAATTGTATTTAATCTCGCAAAGAACTATGCATGTCGAGCGCTCGGTTGTGCTCCAACAACCTGCGGCATGCCCGACCGACCATCATTCGATACGAGGATCCAGTGAATTCATCACTTAGTATTAGAATTTTGAAGGCAACTAGATGGTACTGTGGGTGAAACATTATAACAAATATATGGATATATGTTGGAATGTTTTTTGTAAATTCTTGAACAGTTGTATTTCTCAGTGTCGTCACAAGGTGAATTTCGAATTCCAATTGTCCTGTCTCTTTTAGGGAGATTGTCTTTAAGTGGATATCTCTAATATTTGTATGCAATTGTAATAAAATAAACAAAAATATAATCTTATATACAATATAAAAAAAGACACTGAAGTTGCCGCCGCGTGTCGATAATCTGTTTTAATCTGAAACGTATTCGTCAGGCCTGAAACGCTATCATCACTGACTTCAATGTCAATTTTTATATTTAATCTCTGTTCCTCTTTAACCCATAAATATAGCATACCTTAAAACTATATTTTATCATATGAACACAAAGATAATAAAATCATTCTTTTTCTTTACCCATTGTTATATGACGTTAGTGATTTTTCAAAATGGGTGGCTATTTAACATTCCTGATGTCTATTGTTAATATTTTATTCAAATATGGCATACGGAATTAATTATGGCTAATATTTGAAAAAGTACATAAACTGGAGACAACCATTGTCTTCTGGTCATTCGCTAATTGATCGGCAAACAATAGATTGTGTCTGCAAACCTATTGAGACGAATGTGTCGGAATTTGTGCGCAGATGTCGTATTGTAGAGACCACGACTTACTTGATGTGTGAACTGGGAGAACAAATATTTGTTTACTATTAGGGATTTATTAATATTATTAGATATGTTTGAATGGAAATAGAAACTTAGTTTAATTCATCTGCTTTGTGTTTATTCTTGGCGGATGTGCGTTGTGGTGCAGTGAATATCGACTCGGAACGAGAAATCGGGGAGCCAAGTTCGAATTTCAGTTGAATTACTTGTATTCACTTACGAGCAAATACCCTTGGGAAAAGTATTAATCCGTCTATTCCTTTCAGTTATGGGTTAAATAACAGCACAGATTGGGTTCTATAGCCTTGGCTGGCAACCATTCTACCGCAGAAAGCAATGGCAACCTACTGCGGGAAAATCTTCTGCCCAGTCAGTCATGATTGCAAAAATTATACTAAATCGATATTATAGGGCCAACCTCTCCTTTTAAATGTTTTTTTTTTTTTTTTTTTTTTTTTTTAATCCTGAGAATTGTCACTGCTTAAGAACGGTATAAAGAATATTAACCCAAGAAAATGTTTTTAAAAAAAGTTAATTTTTTAAAAAAGAATTACATACAAAAGATATTTTAAAGTTAGATTTTTAAATCTTTTTTCCTAAGATATATATAATATGACCTTCGAAAACTTTATTTGCTATTCTGACAAGTGTCATGGCATATGAAACGCACAAAGAATTCTAATGAACAAATTTATCATTTTCCCCGAAATTTTATGTATTTACTTTTTACGAGGGGACTGTGTTCAGTTTTTGCGAACCATGTTCGCCTATGTCATGAGGGGACGCGTCGCATAGAAGTCAGTCCTGTAGCCCTATTACAGACGTTTGTTGCGAAAATAATTGGATTGTCTGTTAATGCAGTGCGTACGATAAACAATATTTTTTCTTTATTAACAAAAGTCATAGACCGGTGCTTCTCAAACTATCTGATGTGGAAGACCAGTAGTTTGTTTTTTTTTCTAAATGTGCCAGGGACCGGCAAGAAAAGCAAGCCAATCCAGCTGAGTAAGAGAAGGGGGGCTGTGAACCCCGGAAATGTGTAATTTTTTTTTTGAGAGAGAGAGAGATATGTACTATTTCAGGTTGGTGTGCGTTGTGGTGCATTGGATATCGGCTCGGATCGAGAAATCGGGGAGCCGAGTTCGAATTCTAGCTGAATTCATTGCCTTCACTTACGCGCAAATACCCTATGAAAAGGTACTAATCCGTGTATTCCTTCCAGTTATGGGCTAAATAACAGGACAGATTGGGTTCTATAGCCTTGGTCGGCAACCAGTCTACCGCAGAAAGCAATGGAAACCTACTGCGGGATAATCTTCTGCCCAGTCAGTCATGTCTATTTCGAGACATGATCGCCCAATCGTGTATCACGTATGGCACTTAACTGACTATTTCAGGGACGTTTTGAAACTATCGGTAATAAACATGGACATGATATCTTGTTCATTCTAAGGGCAGTAATCGTTAACGTAACAAGTCTTGCCCAGTGTGTCATTGACCGGTATCATATTTGTGCTATATTAGTTATGGCGACTGGTTTCGAGGGTATGTATATTTAAAGATCCAGAAAAAATATTTAAAGTTAATATTAATACTTCGTAAGCAATTTGAATTTAATAAAAGGCATTAATCTTCTTAAAAAATAGACAAACAGTAATTAATTTAAGACATTTAAAATACATGATATATACATATGGATATATGAATAGAACAAAGTCTGATGTGTATTCAGTTCACTGTTTTGCTGTTAATTATATCACATTCGTTAGTTGAATAGCAATAACTTTTAAGATGAGTAAATGAACAATGTAGCCATAATAATATAAAACTAAAATGTAAAAATCAAAACAAACCGAAAACGAATCAAATATCCTGGTAGTCTATCGTGGCATAGAGTATTACTATTGTTTCTTTCTTTTTTGGAAATTCTTCGCGTACTGGCAGACGATGGCTCGCGTACCGGCGACGGTACGCGTACCACACACTGAGTAGCACTGTCGTAAACTATTTAATTTAGTATAATCTTTCTCTTCAGAACATAGGCAATCATGATTATCCAGAGATATTTCTTAATTTTTAATTACTCTGCAGTAGAAAATATGGTAGACTGTTTTCCTTTTAACTTCTCTATCTTTTGAAATTGAGTTTTCATATCTGGTTTATACCAAAAGCATATCCTGCTATTAAGCGACTGAAGAAGAGCAGGATTCCTATACGAAAGTTAATGCAACAAACTAATCCTTAGTTCGAGCCTGGTATGCCGATTTCACGTTGGCCGCTAATCTCCGTTACACTAGGTTAGGAGTGCGTATATTAAACGAGTAATCGCGATAACTGTAGTCTCACTAACCTATAATCTAAATCTAAACTTATTTATAAATGGAACTTTGTCTCTGTGTGTGTGTGTCCGTTACCTATAGACTCCGAAACGGCTGAACCGATTTTCTTGAAAATTTTACACAGTTGTACTACAAGCGTCTGCGAGTGTTCTTAGCTAGGTTTTGTGTCGAGGTACCCCGATAAATATCGATAATCGAAAAAATCGTGTTATAGAAGGAGTGGTCCGATTTTAATCAAATTTGATACACTCATAGACAAAAACATCAGAAACGATTTACAGAAGTTTCAAGGTTGCAGTTCTTACAATAGTGCAGAAAATCGATAATATATATATATATATATATATATATATATATATATATAAAAGGCAAGATGTTTGTATGTGTGTGTTTGTTTATCTGTCTGTATGCCCTTCATACAAATCCATAAGTTTTATCCGATTCTCACTAAACTTCACACAAATATTCTTTAGGCTGAGTCTGAGCTCCAGGATCATGGATTAGTTTTAAAGGTTTCATTACACCCGAGCAACGCCGGGCTATACTGCTAGCTGATGATAAAGTTAGCCTAGTATAACTTAAAAAGACCAACATTTGATCTCGAAATCCAGTTCTGCGAGAAAAGATTTCTATTAACTTTTCCAGCTTAACAACGAGCTATGTATATCCTAGATTGTAGAGATGACTGAAAAACTTTTTTTTTCTTAAATCTAGTTCATGGTGATAATGTCTGCTTGCCCGTTTCTAGGTGTGACCTCTGTTCTCCTCTCAAATGCCATCGTCCCATCTGATTCTAGCATGTCAGTTGATGTCTCTTTTCTGTTGCTCATAGTTGACCCTCGTAATTACTAACACAATCGACGCACCAGTTACAAGTTTAAGTGAACAGGAAAGACTGGCTTGAGTGTTTCTCTCTACATTTCTCCTATCTTCTCTACTTCGCTCGTTTTCGCAAACGTCTTTTGCCTATTTCTATTGACGTCTCTCTATAGCAGTCTGTATTTGAGATCAGTTTTACTTGCTTGGAGTGTGACATTTCTTTCCATCGGGAATATTGACTTCAAATATGTGTGCGCGCGCAAATATTGTTCAGTCAGTCAGTTACGTGCCATAAGTGAAATACACTTGGGCGATCATGTCTCAAAAGAGACATGACTGACTGGGTAGAAGATTTTCCCGCAGTAGGTTGCCATTGCTTTCTCCGGTAGACTGGTTGCCAGTCAAGGCTATAAACCCAATCTGTGCAGTTATTTAACCCATAACAGAAAGAGACGGATTAATACCTTTCGCAAGGGTATTTGCGCGTAAGTGAATACAATGAATTCAACTGGAATTTGAAATTGGCTCCCCGATTTCTCGTTTCGAGCCGATATCCACTGCACCACAACACACATCCGCAAATATTGTTGCGTGTATATAAAAATACTGTTTTATGTGTTAATGTTGTGTACTTTTAAGTATGGTGATGCGTTTATTGATGAACTGAAAATTATTAAACACCCACGCATACATGCACACATTGTCGAAGTACATTTTTATTTTTCTCACAGACAGTAATACAGGGGTTCGAGTCTGTAGTTTGAACAAGTCTGTATTGTTACGACGTCACTTGTATACCGCTGGTTCAATTCGCCGTCCTTTCTTTCTGAACACGTCACAACATATCTTCAAATTTCTTCTGCTAACGGTCCGTCTCCTTCGACTGCTCGCGAAAAAAAAAATGCCGACTGTGAAACTGGGTCTCCATTTATCTCCTTGAGCCGTCCATGATTTACATACTCGTGAGACTCTTTTTCAGTTTTCCTGCGCACGCGTGCAGTCATTCTATGCTTTGCCGCCATGTTGTTTACCTCATCCAGCACCCGTTCCGCGACCACAAAAGAAACAGACAACCCTAAGTGTCTGGGACAGTGTTCACCACAGTCCTAGTAAAAGTCTATGACTTCGAATACGGATGTTCCTCCCCATTTTGGAATATTGACGCAGTACAATCCTCATCAGGACTTAACATTTTCACCTCGTTTGTTTCCACTTAGATTTATTGATTTGATTCAAGAATTTTTCTTTTTTTTCCTTATTTATGTTTGAGTGTTTAATGAAATTTACTGTTTGAACGAATCGAATGTAAATGAAAATCTGCGAAACGCCCGAATGCAATATTAAATCGAGGTTCCACGACTCTCTCACTTACACACTCTCTCACTCACACACTTACACACTCTCTCACTCACTCTCATTCACACACTCTCATTCACACACTCTCTCACTCACACTCTCATTCACACTCTCTCTCACTCACACTCTCATTCACACTCTCTTCTCACTCACACTCTCATTCACACACTCTCTCACTCACACTCTCATTCACACACTCTCTCACTCACACTCTCATTCACACACTCTCTCACTCACTCTCATTCACACACTCTCTCACTCACACTCTCATTCACACACTCTCTCACTCACACTCTCATTCACACACTCTCTCACTCACACTCTCATTCACACACTCTCTCTCACTCACACTCTCATTCACACTCTCTCTCACTCACACTCTCATTCACACACTCTCTCACTCACACTCTCATTCATCACACACTCTCATTCTCACACTCTCATTCACACACTCTCTCACTCACACTCTCATTCACACACTCATCATTCACACACTCACACTCTCATTCACACACTCACACTCTCATTCACACACTCACACTCTCATTCACACACTCTCTCACTCACACTCTCTCACTCACACACACTCTCTCTCTCTCACACACACACTCTCTCTCTCTCACACACACACTGTCTCTCTCTCCACACACACTCTCTCTCTCACTCTCTCTCTCACAATAAAATGGTTGCCATAATTCCTAGTTTTGAAAAGGAATATAGCTGAAGACAATGTGAGGGAAAAAATGTAAGTTTTTGTTTTTTTAACTATAAAGTAAAACAACAATGCCGTTTTTATATCTGTTACGCACTCTGATCTTCCTTCTTTAATCAGGAGATATTCTGTTAACTTACTCGGCGGTATTACACCTCGACAATAAGATGACGCATTACGTAACCATTAGATAAGGGAACTAGGCTGCTGCTGCTAGGTTGCATTCTTTTTTCTTTAAGGTCGTGTTAGATTCCTTTTAATTTTTCTAGTTCTTATTCTTAATTATTGAACCATTTTTCTTCTGTAACAATAGCTTATATTTAGAATTTTGTTCATATTTTTAATGAGTAACCAGTGTGTCGTATCTTCGGATTTTATCGGTCTCTAAACCAGACATTGCCTTCAACTTAAAGAAAAAAATAGCACGCGTCACCTCATCAGACAGAAAAATTCAAGATAAAAAATATCAATTGAAGTTTAGAAAAAATCAAAACACTATATTCAATTAAAAAGTAACTGTCTGTGTGCATATTTGAAACGGTAAATAGAAAATTTTCTTCATTGGTTCAAGAAAACAGTTCTCCGAATCATTTGACTAGTCTCTCATAACAGTGAACAAACTTGAATGCATTGAAATAAATGTTTACCCCTAGCACGCTATCTATATAAGGAATTTTTATATGAGGATTCTTACTCATTTTTCTCTACAATCATTTCAGAAACTATCGTGATTTCAAAAGAAATTTTTGCACCCATATTTTCTTAATGTTCATGTATAGTTTCATTTTTTTTCTGCTGTTACCTTAATTCCAATAAAAGTGAATTGATTTTTCTAACTATTCTACCTTAGAAATTGTCGATATTTTCTCGTTCTCAGTGTCCTGGCCTGTCAGTGTGGTTTCTTTTCCCCGCTCTTTCAACTGTCCCGGCTTGTCAGCGTGTTTTCTTTCCCACCTTTCTTTCCACTGTCCCGGCTTGTCAGCGTGTTTACTTTCCCCCCTCTTTCCACTGTCCCGGCTTGTCAGCGTGTTTACTTTCCCCCCCTCTTTCCACTGTCCCGGCTTGTCAGCGTGTTTACTTTCCCCCCTCTTTCCACTGTCCCGGCTTGTCAGCGTGTTTACTTCCCCCCCTCTTTCCACTGTCCCGGCTTGTCAGCGTGTTTTCTTTCCCCCCTCTTTCCACTGTCCCGGCTTGTCAGCGTGTTTTCTTTCCCCCCTCTTTCCTGTCCCGGAGCTGTTTTCCCTTTCCCCCCTCTTTCCACTGGTCCCGGCTTGTCAGCGTGTTTTCTTTCCCCCCTCTTTCCACTGTCCCGGCTTGTCAGCGATGTTTTCTTTCCCCCCTCACGTCCCGGCTTGTTTTCAGCGTTTGTTTTCCCCCCCCCCTTTCCCCCCTTTCCTTTCCACTGTCCCGGCTTGTCAGCGTGTTTTCTTTCCCCCCCTTTCCTTTGTCCCCAGCGTGTTTCCCCCCCCTCTTTCCTGGTCCCTTGTCAGCGTGTTTTACTTTGCCCCCCCTTTCCACTGTCCCGGCTTGTCAGCGTGTTTACTTTGCCCCCTCTTTCCACTTTGTCCCCCGGCTTGTCAGCGTTTGTTTCTTTCCCCCCTCACTGTCCCGGCTTGTCAGCGTGTTTACTTTCCCCCCTCTTTCCACTGTCCCGGCTTGTCAGCGTGTTTACTTTCCCCCCTCTTTCCACTGTCCCGGCTTGTCAGCGTGTTTACTTTCCCCCCTCTTTCCACTGTCCCGGCTTGTCAGCGTGTTTACTTTCCCCCCCTCTTTCCACTGTCCCGGCTTGTCAGCGTGTTTACTTTCCCCCCTCTTTCCACTGTCCCGGCTTGTCAGCGTGTTTACTTTCCCCCCTCTTTCCACTGTCCCGGCTTGTTTCAGCGTTTCCCCCTTTCCCCCCTTTCCACTGTCCCGGCATGTCAGCGTGTTTTCTTTCCTTTACCTATCCCCAGGCTTACAATTTTTGTAACGTTGCGTATCTACTCTACCTCACTATCTATCCTTACCGGAGTTTTGTATATATTTTATATTTGAGTATAACATGGTCATTGGCTTGTCTGCAATCGCCGATCATTTGATAAGCGGAAAGTTTATATTTCGTTACAAACGCAATTTATTATTACTTTTTGATGGTTGGCAAACCCAATATCACACAAAGTGGCGCAAATTCTGCTTGGTGATTTTTGTGTTTTGTCCGTGTTAACAAATTGAGAACGGAAAGAGGTGCAGTACTAATTGCTTACAAAATGAGCTTGTTCGTAACAATACTTTAGTTCATCATTTATATCTATGAAATTAATCAAGCGCATGACTACGAATATATGAATGTCACTGAAAATTGAACCTACTCTTGAAGTAACTTCAATAGCACCAAGTTATTTGAACTTTCAAATAATACAAACACATGCTTCGAGATAACTCTTTCTATTCAACAAGATCTGCAACAAACCAAATAGTTATTTTGAAATTTGTTTGTGAAACAAACATTGCATGGAACCAGATAGTTTTTACCATCTTTTATATCTGTGCTTGATAGTTTTTTCTAGTTAATAAAACTTTCTCATTAAAGTCTATTTTGTTTTCAAACGGTGTTACGTTATTTCTATAAGAATCACTTAAGTGCCATACGTGATACATGATTATTCCGCTGTAGGTTGTCATGACTTTCTGCGGTAGATTGGTTGCCGCCATGGCTATAGAACCCAATCTGTCCTATTATTTAACCCATAACTGGAGGGGAAACGCGGATTAATACTTTTCCCAAGGTTATTTGTGTGTAAGTGAAAGCAAGGAATTCAACTGGAAATCGAACTCCGATCTCATGTTCAGAGTCGATATCCACTGCACCTGAACGCACACTGACAAAAATAGTTGTAACACCTTAAAAGATAATGCAGGTTTTGTTTGTTTGTTTTTGTTTGTTTTTGTTTGTTTGTTTTTGTTTGTTTTTGTTTGTTTGTTTGTTTGTTTTTGTTTGTTTGTTTTTGTTTGTTTTTGTTTGTTTTTGTTTGTTTGTTTTTGTTTGTTTGTTTTTGTTTGTTTGTTTTTGTTTGTTTGTTTGTGTTTGTTTGTTTGTTTGTTTGTTTGTTTTTGTTTGTTTGTTTGTTTGTTTTTGTTTGTTTGTTTGTTTGTTTTTGTTTGTTTGTTTGTTTGTTTTTGTTTGTTTGTTTGTTTTTGTTTGTTTGTTTTTGTTTGTTTGTTTGTTTTTGTTTGTTTGTTTTTGTTTGTTTGTTTTTACCTAGGTACAAAGTCTGCATGCTAGGAATTAAAATTAAGCCATCTTACAACGCCCATAACACCGAGCAGGTTTTGTGTGAGTCTCATACCAATTATTATCACGTATTTAGAACAATCTTGGTGTTTATAATTGATTTTCTCTAGCACATCGAATTACTGGATCCCATATTGTATTCATTTCTGTGCTTGGCCGGCTTAGATTTTTGTGACCCAAAAATATAATTCCTTAAGTTTTTGTATTCCAAAATTGATTCACTGATGTTCTTAAGGACACATGGACCAATGAATACAAGTGTCTGTTGAATCCAGGGAGTTGACCCAAAAAGTTTTTAGCTCATTACCTGGTGAACAAAAACTTACTCAAATTAAAATGGAGACATCCGGAAGTGTCATGACTCATGGAACGAGAACAATCTGCCCCAGATGGAAATAAAAGCTTTATTTCAAAATTTAAGTCACCTGAAGAAGTTCGGAGCATATAATAGTCGAAATGTCGTGAGTATGACAAAGGTGAGGACAACAGTCAAAACCATGTAAATAAGAGAGGAGTTTTGTTTAGAAGACGTTAAAAATTAGTCATTGTTTGTATCGGTTAACAAGATTGTAGTTCAGTTTTGAGATTAGCTTCTCAAACTGTTTAAACTTATATTAAAACAGAAGTGAATATTTCTGTCATCAACATAGCGAATTGAGAGCTGAAATTCGTAGTTTTCCAACGAGAAGATTGTTAATAATATTTAGGGACAAAATGGAGATCAGCAATTTTGTCGTTTGTTTTGTTTTGATACTGTCTTTTGTTGGAGAGAGGTATATCTATGGCATATAGTAGTAGTAGTGATGTATTAAGTGTTTTTGGTGTAGTGCAATATGACAGGCGACTCAATTGGGATTTTAGAAGTCTCCACGGAAAAAGGATTTTAGAAGTCTCCACAGGCCGCGCATTGCTAGTATCTAATCATGTTTCAAGAGATAAAAAGATGGCGAATGTCTGCTCACTTGCTTTTATACTATTTACGCGAAACCACTTAGTAAGCGTTAAGAGAAGTTCCATAGTAGACGATTTCGGGAAATTCAACAAGTTAAATGGATGAAATTTTTTTTTTGTTTATTTTTGCTGATCTCGCATTTTAAAACTTTGTTGTTTTCATTCGAGGTGACCTTCTGCAAAACAATGTTGACGGGGAAGGAAGATAATTCATAATTTGATGTCTGTGGCCTTTAGATGACCTTCACTTTAACGTTTGTTAAATTCTTGCTCAGATAAAAATGAACCCTAATTTAGTGTGCGTGTGTGAGAGGAAGGCAACCACACACACACACACACACACACACACACACACACACACAGGATAAACATGATTTGCACAAATTTAATATTTCTCTTCTTTCTCTTTTCTCTTCTTTCTCTTTTCTCTTCTTTCTCTTTTCTCTTCTTTCTCTTTTCTTTCTTCTTTCTCTTTTCTTTCTTCTTTCTTTCTTTTCTCTTCTTTCTTTCTTTTCTTTCTTTCTTTCTTTCTTTTCTTTTCTTTCTTTCTTTCTTTTCTTTTCTTTCTTTCTTTCTTTTCTTTTCTTTCTTTCTTTCTTTTCTTTCTTTCTTTCTTTCTTTTCTTTTCTTTCTTTCTTTCTTTTTCTTTCTTTTTCTTTCTTTCTTTTTCTTTCTTTTTCTTTTCTTTTCTTTTCTTTCTTTCTTTCTTTTTCTTTTTCTTTTTTCTTTCTTTCTCTTTTTCTTTTCTTTTCTTTTCTTTTCTTTTCTTTTTCTTTTTCTTTCTTTCTTTTCTTTTCTTTTTCTTTCTTTCTTTTTCTCTTTCTTTTTCTCTTTTTTCTTTTTCTCTTTTTTCTTTTTCTCTTTCTTTCTTTTTCTTTCTTTATTTCTTTTTCTCTTTATTTCTTTTTCTTTCTTTTTCTTTTTCTCTTTTTTTCTTTTTCTCTTTTTTTCTTTTTCTCTTTTTTGTATTGATTGAATTCATGTAGTCGTAATTTTTTTACGTGTCCGTTGAGAAAATTCAATTACATATCCTAACCTCCTTCGGTTATGATTCATATTGTGGCAAGAATGCTATTGGCGCTTTATATTATTCTCAAGTCCTCCTGTCAGTAATTATCACTTTTCTGAAATGAAAAGGAAATAGGTTTACTCGATTTCTTAGCCAGGGGAACCAAAACTGCCTGAAGGACAGTTTCCTAACCGAGGGGCTACACGCCCCAAAAGCTGAATTAAATATTTTCGTTATTTTGGAAACAGATCCTTATTCAAGAACTGTTTATGGTCAATGTAGAATAAGTTTCGTTATAAATTTGGAGTGAGAAAGAAGTGTATCTTGAACACAGTATATAAAATATCATTTAAAACATTTGTTTTGTTATGCAAATATTTTCGATGAAACTCATCAATTTTACATATTTTTGGAATAAAAAGAAAATAACAATAATTCGGAATGAAACAAGTGAATTTGAAGAAAAACATAAAAAAAAAACATCATTTAACATGTTTTCTTTCTTAGTGCAAATATCTACGATTAATCTTTTTATGTTTTCAGTATATTTTGTCTTTTATTTCTTTAATCATTTCACCGCACACAAAGTAATAAAGCCACTACAAATCAAGTGGTTACTTAGGGTGAAAGAATATGAGAAATGAAAACGGTATTTAAAAGCGGGAACAATAAAAGAACATGAATTAAAAGAGAAGATAAAAATTTTGTAGTTCAAACCTGACTGCAATGCTGAAGAGAATTCCACTTGCATGAAAAGATACTGTTAGCATAGCACTTGCAATTACATCAAATCATTTCGACTGTAAAAAAGCTGGAACCTTACCGCCAATCTAGTACTGCGCTTAAATTCATAAAGTCCAAGTAAAGTAATACTCATTTTGAATAATGCAAAAATGTCATAAGACTAATAAGGGGTATAGGGGAAGCTTGGTCTTAAACTTAGCAAGCTGAAATCACTAAGCAAAACATACCAAAATATTTCTTACGCCAAAAACACGTTCTTTTTTTATCATTCTTACTACAGCCACCGTAATACCTCATAGTCTCTATTTAGTCCTAACGTATAATTTGTCAGTGGTAGGAAATATAAGTAACATTTAAAAATGAAACTTCCAATACCATAGGGGAAAGTTCATTAGAACAATAACCATGAAAGTATTTATAGAAAAATGCAGATAAAAACTACGTTTTGCAGGGGGAGAAACTGAAGAGTACTGAACTGCATTTGAAAATTGGTATGTACTCATGCAAGATGTGCAGTTTTACATATACTTTGTAATAAAACATCAAGAAGCATCAAATGTAATTGAAACAGTAATTTAGAAAGACATTTTTCTTAAGGAATATTACGCATATTTTTTATCTTTGCTGAAAGAATAATCGATTCTCAAAATGGCGAGCATGTCCTTCAGCTCAAAATGTGGAATTGCTGCCGAACTTAAATTCAATTGGTGAGGTAAAGATGTACTTTATGTAGATATTCGAAAAAAAAAAATATATATATATATGTGTGTGTGTGTGTGTTTATTAGTTAACGTCAGAACTCTGGTTTCTTAATAGATAATTATAATGAAAACAATTTCAGAAATATCACTTCGGTATTAAAAGTTGATGCAAAAATAAACAAAACTGATTAAATACGAGATGTGATCAGAAAAGATCTGGATGAATTGACTCTATGACTTGTCAATTCTCTGTAGCCTATTTAAAGCCAGAATCTTGCAATTTTTTGTTTGGAAAGGAGATATTAATTTAATAATACAAATTTATACATTGGTGAGAAATAGTCCTACATTTGCCAATTGTATTTGAGAGTAAGTGAATATAACAAAACTAAATGAAGTTGAAATCAGGTCTCTGATTAACGATTCCAAGCCATTATCCATTACACTTCCGGCATATCGAAAGTTTCACAACCCAGTATTCTCAAGCGTTCAGCTATCTAGATACTAACCAGGCACGACGCTGATTAACTTAGGCGAATCTTCAGGAACCGATATTTCTGTGCAATATGTCCATAAGCAAATATTTCAGAATTTCAACAAAAGTGTTCATGGTAAAAAAAATGTTTTTCGAAACGACAACAAGGATAAACAAAAGCGACATTTAGCAAATTCCAGTAAAATGACGAATGTTAACCAGCGTTTTATTGGTCAATCCCTTTTTCCTGTCCTCATTTGTGCAACGTGGTTTCTTTACTTTTGTTTCATTTTTTTTTAAATTTTCACTAACATTTTATCTTTTCTTTTTCCATTTTTTTCTTTTATTCTCTTTTTTCTTTTATTCTCTTTTTTCTTTTATTTCTCTTTTTCTTTTATCCTTTTTTCTTTAGTCCTTTCTTTCTTTTCTCTTTAGTCCTTTCTTTCTTTTCTCTTTAGTCCTTTCTTTCTTTTCTCTTTAGTCCTTTCTTTCTTTTCTCTTTAGTCCTTTCTTTCTTTTCTCTTTAGTCCTTTCTTTCTTTTCTCTTTAGTCCTTTCTTTCTTTTCTCTTTAGTCCTTTCTTTCTTTTCTCTTTAGTCCTTTCTTTCTTTTCTCTTTTTGTCCCTCGTAATAAGGCTCATCAAAATTTCTGCTGACAGCGTCTAGTTCTAATTAAACTATAAAGTAAATTATTACGTTGAACATTTATAGAAAGTGCATTTACTTCTGAACAAAACTCTTATTACTTTGTGTGATTTTAAAAAAGCAATAGTGATATAAACAAAACTGTCGAATGTTGAATGGCGTCAATTAGGCTGTTTATCTAGTTATATAGGAGGCCACTAATTTACAATGAAGCCTCCCCGCCTCAATTCAATGCTTCTCTTGTTGTGTAACTTTAACACTTGTTTATATTTCCTCCCTCCTCAACGATTAACATACATAGGATGGCGTTTGGTGAACGTTTTCCACTATTTTAGCCATTATCAAGGGCAATCTTATTTTTAACTGAGTTTTTTAATGTATCTGAATTTATCCAAATGTTTTATTTTCTAAACACGGTGAACACGCTGTGGCCCTGTTCACAGTTAATATATGCTTCCAGAAGAGTGGACGGAATGATTTTTCTCTAGGGCCTTTTATACAACTGGAGTCGCGAGGCTGAATCATTTAGCTGATTGACAAACCTTTCAATTATATTATATCACGTGTGTGTGTGTGATTGTGATTTCCTATTGGTAAAAATTTAGTTACGAAATATTTTTGAAGTTTAAATAGTAATTTTCAGTTACCCACCAGTAGTATTAATATGGCAAAATTCGTAGCATCTTTCAAATAAAAATGATTTCTCATTTAATTTTCATTTATTTTTGGTTAAATTTCTTATGAAATTAAATTTAATCTTTAAACGCTTACAAAATATTTTAAACCAAATCGTGTTAAATATAAAACTCTAGCTGATTATCAGAACATCTGCGGAAATCTAAAAAATAATCCATTTCGTTGTCGTACGATTGAGTAAAGTTACCAGATAAGTCCGATAATACATTCATTAATATATTGCTTAAATTTAGCCATCACTCCCTAATAGATACCTCTATTCACAAAGACACAGAACCATTCTAGTTCTCTTTCCATTCCTCAAAAGCAACTAGCAGATTATCTTTTGAGCTTACATTTAATTTTAGGGAAACAGGTAAAATCAGTGTTGGAGTAGGGATAAGCAATTTCTGCCTTTTTATTGACGTTAATTGCTCTGAACGCCCGTCAGAATTAACATTGTTTTCAAAAACAGATCTTCGAATGAAAGAATTTGCGTAAAATTTTATGCATGTTACTTGAGTCTATTTGGTAATGATTGCTGAGTCGTTCCAACATATCGTTAAAATTGATCATGTAATCGGATTTACGTTGTGGTGCAGTGGATATCGGCTCGGAACAAGAAATCGGGGAGCCGAGTTCAAATTCCAGTTAAATTCTTTGCATTCACTTACGCGCAAATATCCTGGGAAAGGGTATTAATCCGTCACTTCCTTCCATTTATGGGTTAAATAACAGGACTGATTGGGTTCTATAACCATGGCTGGCAACCAGTCTACCGCAGAAAGTAATGGCAACCTACTGCGGGATAATCTTCTGCCTATTTAGTCAAGTTTCTTTCGAAACATGATCGCCCAGGCGTGTATCACGTATGGCACTTAACTGACTGAACCATTGTTTATTATTCGGTATTGTTTACTAAAAACTTCAGTTAATGAAAATAAAACTGTTAAAATGTTTATTGTTAAATTGCGATTTGTGTTATAACGTCACTTCCTTGTGACTGAATAGTTTTGCAATTTGTCAAAAGCAGCGAGTGTTTTTTTTTTTAATTTAATTTTAATTTATTTTTAATTTATTTTAAGATCAGTATTTCAGGCTTGAAATTTGTTAAAATTGAGTATTCGTAAACCGACTCCCCGTTGTCCATGTTAGAAAATAACATCTGCTGCCACAATATGATGTGGGAGAGTGGCTGACAATAGTCAGCAAACGTCCACGGTCAATCTGTTTGACATTAGAGGCGTGTCGGAAGGTCGTCGTAACATTTACGGTTCATAAAACAGAGTATTGGAGAATGTTTCCAGAACCAAACCACTTCGAACAAGACGAAAACCAATGTGTATACAATTCCATGCTGTGGTGGCTGCTATAAGAAACTCTAAAACAGACAGTTTTTAAACTCTAGACTTAAAGAACGGCGATAAATCGCAATCCGTGAAATAACTTTGAAATCAGGCATGGTTGATCCTGTGCGACGGAAAAAGTGCGAGTAAGGCTCAAAACTCTGAATCAATTGAACAAAAAAGAAGAAATCCATTAGAAAATAAAGGGACTGAGAAGCAGCACATATGCTATGCTTTTATAAACTCTTCAAAAAGGATTAGAATTGAATATTTATACGAGTGGAACTGATTAAAAAGAGGAATAATAAAAGGAGTTTGCGTTTGTAGAATTTCATCATAATGATGCACAATAGTTAATTTGATTGAGTTACCGCGTGATCGAAAATTTAAGTTAGATTTGTTTTTCATATCTGTAGATGACCAAAATTGTTATGCCAAGACAAAAGCGACATTTAGTGAATTACAATAACATGTGTAATGTTAACCAGATTATTATTAGTTGGCTCTTTTCTCTTTTCGTTCCTTTTCTCTTTTCGTTCCTTTTCTCTTTTCGTTCCTTTTCTCTTTTCGTTATTCCTGTTTCAGTCTGAATTTTGGTGTCGCCTTTTTTTGTCCTCTTTTAAAACATTCATATATATTTACACTTTTTTTTTAACTTGCTGGTTTTTGTTGTTCCAGTATGAAATGCTCATGTTGGGATATTTCTTTTGATGACGACCATAAAGTCTGTCATATCACTATTAATGTTTTTGCTTTACGAGCTTCTGATACGATTGAGTTGGTTTTTAATTTGCAAGGTTCCAAGTGAACACACACACACACACTCAAAATCTGAGCTTAATATGTTAATCAGTTATACATATGGCGGATGGATAAAAAAATAGCAAGAATCAGAGATGCGTTATTTTCATGGCAAACGTTCTGTAGGGCTATCGTCCTTAGTTCTACTGAACATTGCTCACTCAGCCAAAACTCTGTTTCAGGTACACCGAGTCGAACCCTTCCTAGTACAATAGTAAAAACACAAAAAATATCCAAGCAGCATCTCACTGACTGGTGCTTGGATATCATTTTCTTACTAGAAAATATTTTGCCGACTACTACAATATTAACCACGTAAAGACTAGTACTTCAGTAATCCTCTATCATGAGTGGCTCTTGGGCCTTATTCAGTCAGTCAGTTAAGTGCAATACGTGATACACGCTTTCGGCGATCATGTCTCGAAAGACAGAAGATTATCTCTCAGTAGGTTGCCATTACTTTCTGGTTGCCAACCAAGGCTATAGAACCTAATCTGTCCTATTATTTAACCCATAACTGGAGGGAAGAGATGGATTAATACCCTTTCCCAAGGGTATTTGCGCGTAAGTTATTAAAAGGAATTCAACTCGGCTGCTCTTTTTCTCGTTCCGAGCCGATATCCGCTGCACCACAATGCACATCCTATAGTTTAAATGAATAACATTCAGTCCATTGTAGTAAGAGCAATTGTTTGTGTTCACTAAAGGATTGTTCCAATCTTGTAATTATTGCGCCTATATCCAATTCATCTAACAATTCCTTTTCGATTGCTAACAGCTAACATCATTTCAAATTCTATTCAAACAGTAAATTTCTTCATCTTGTCTCAAGTCAGTGTTCTCGACAGGCTTCAAAGGAGAATCAGTAATGTACGACACCAGCCACTTTCTCGCTGGTGGGATGTGGCTTCCCTCTGTCGCTTCTATAAATATTTTCATGGCTTCTGCTGCGACGAACTTAAGTCACTGGTGCCCTTGTCACAAGAGTTGACTGGTGCAACCAGACTGGCAACAGGAACCCACCCATTCACAGTTAGATCAGCCAAATGCAGCTGACAATTCTACTCCCACAGCTTCTTTTCTCGTACTTCCCATCTGTGGAACTCCCTTCCGTATACTTGCTTTCCTGATGGCTACAACCTCCATGAATCTAAATGCAATGTCAATTCCCATCCCTTATCCATTTGACTGCAGTTCTTTCTACATCACCCTGTATATCTTCTTTTCTTTTCTCTCTACCTCCGCAACTGTCTTCACACCTTCCCTTCCTTCGCTTGTGCTTTCTCTGACACCCACTATAACTGGTTCGTCTTTCTCTTTACTATTTTTCTATCTACACATTTACACTTATGTAGTTCCTTGCGCATCAGTAGCGGTACCGGGTGAAACGATTAATAAAGGTTTTGAAATTTTCCTTTTACATTGAACTTCGGTAAATGGTATTGAGCAGAAGAATTTATAAAATTCTTATTTCTTTTTATGACTAAAACTGTTGTCAGTTTGGTGAGTGATTGGTCACAAAGTACCTTCTATGCGATACTATGAAATGTGCATCATGCTAGGTCTAGTTGACGTATACTGATATGCAATCTGGTGTAGCCTCGCCTCGATTAACATTTGCCACAAATGTATATGAATGACAAAAGTAATCTAAACTTCATCGCAACAAAGCGCCATTTACCATAAACTTCAGACTTTATCATTTGAAACGAAGGATTTGGGGACATAAGTGTCCTGTTTATGTGAACACCCCTCCCACAAAATTTGTAAATAATTTTTGATACTTATATATATATATATATATATAGTCATTCGCAGACAGATCTGTTTCACTGCATCACAGCTCATCAGTACGGTTAGACATCCGATTGCTTTTAGCCAGGATTATCATTAGTCGGGATTCTACTAATGATCTATGGGTGCTCGGTAGAAAAAAAAGCATAGTTTCAGCGTGTGATATACAATGTAAACATACGCCAGTAGCTAAGAATGTTCTAATTCATTACTGAATGAACAATGTGTAGGTGCTAGCGTAGCTACTGTTTCAAAGTTTACCATTTCTCCAGAGTGCTCAATATATATTCGGAAATATTTCTGTGTTTAAATATGATTTATGTATATATTGTGAATTATGTTATTAATTGAAGAAAAATGCATTTTTTTTTCAGTAAAGTGAAATGAAAAAAAAAACGCAGTATAAAGATCTAACAGTTCATAATGCTTTCTTATTTCTTGGTTTATGAAAATATGAAAAGTACAGGATGTGTATTGTGGTACAGTGGATATCGGCTCAGAACAGAAACCGGGGAGCCGAGTTCGAATTCCAGTTGAATCCATTGTATTCACTTACGCGCAAATACCCTTGGGAAAGGTATTAATCCGTCTATTCCTCCAGTTATGGGTTAAATAGCAGAACAGATTGTGTTCTATAGCCTTGGTCGGCAATCAGTCTACCGCAGAAAGCAATGGCAACCTACTGCCGGATAATTTTCCGCCCAGTCAGTCATATCTCTTTCGAGACATGATCGCCCAAGCGTGTATCACGTATGGCACTTAACTGACGGACACGATGATGCGTTTGTAATCGAAAATATTCGGTTGATTGTTCTGATTATTATTATTGCATGTTCACCTTGTGCAGTTTATTTAAAGCCAGAACACATTTGTGTGTGCGTATTAGATAATTATTTTTCTTGTATGTCTGACTAGGGGGACAATTTAGGATGCGGTTTCCGGTTTTCTCTTTTCCAATCTTTTCACTCTTTTCTTTATTTTTTTTCAATTGGAGTAGATAGACTAAACTATCGCCCGGTTCACACTCCACCCACGTCTATTGAACAGGTGAAGAGGCTCATCCCTTGTTCCTTGTTGAGGATGTGGTTTCCGGCTTTCTTTTTTCCGATCTTTTCATTCCTACGTAGCCCCCTGCGCTTCAGTGAAGTTACCGCCTTGCTCGGGGTGATATGATTGGAAAAAAAACGCTTTAAATCCATACCCTTTTCAGTGGTATATGTGCGTAAGTAAATATAGCGAACTTGACTGGAATTAGAACATCCTAGCTTAGGTGACCGCTTGGGAATATGTAGCAGTAGGGAAAATATTGAATGTTTATTGAATTGGCCTTGTGTCAAACATAACAAAACTCCCTACAATTTATGTTTATTCAGAAAGTGGAAGAATAAATTATTTTCGCTTGTATTTTTAAAGCAGAATTTTTCTTAACGGAACAGAATAACAAAGTTGTAAGAAATAAAATGTTCAAAGAGAAAATGTACGTAGTTAATCAGTTTGTAAGAGAAATAATAGCAAGGATTTAAGTGTCCCGAATTCTAGCAGAATGAGTGTATGCAGAAAGATTAACAGGTTACTAATAAAGTCTGTGTTCCTTTCCTTTATGATCGCCGGCGAGAAAGCAAAAAGGAAGGTGAATCAATAGA
Organism: Ascarosepion bandense; assembly: GCA_037127315.1. NCBI lineage: Eukaryota > Metazoa > Mollusca > Cephalopoda > Sepiida > Sepiidae > Ascarosepion > Ascarosepion bandense. The sequence goes on along the minus strand of JBBBDQ010000701.1, from coordinate 3,199,392 downwards.
GGAAATTGTACTTAGCGGTCGTTAGTTTTTAGAAGTCAGTTGACGTATCTTGTAGTAGTCTTTGTCTTTTATTGACTATGGGACTGTTGTGGATGGAGAAGTAAAAGAAAATAGCTTGAGTGAAGTTGAACGAATGTGTGACGGGACCTTACGTCCTATTCAGTTCTTGAAGTTTTTGTCACATGTTGCTGGTGTATGATATCGCTGCTTCCATCTCACTGAATGATTTGGCTTACTTTCTCTTTATACCGAACGACCTTTTAATATGAGCTTGTTTACTTTTCTTTCAGTTTTTCAAATCGCTTCCTTTGATTGATGAGAATATTAATTTAACATCTGATCGCGAAATCCGGTTTCGTCTTTTTCTTTAAGTACGGTGTCAATCCTTTTCTTATTCGGGAAAATTAGGATTTCGCATATCATTGTTAATTTTTGTGAAAGTGAAGAGATTTACTTTTAACTTTTAATTCCCTATCCACCACAGATACCCGGTGCTAGGTATTGACCAGGCTCGAGGTTTAATTTCTGTGATCGGAGTTTTAATGTGAAATGTCCCGAACACGGAAAAATAAGCGATCGTTACTTTTCAAACACACTCTCACACACTCTCTCCCTCTCTCTCTCTCACTCTCACTCTCACACACACACACACACACACACACACTCACTCCTGTCGATTTCAACTCATGAGGATCTGACAGCCTCATTCGGTATTTATCTTTGTGCATATGTGACACTTCAGTCCCGCTACTGACCAGCACACAAGTCCGCACGTTGTGCAACGATCTCTGGACATAGTAACAAATATTTGCTGATAGTTTTCGCCGCTGCCTTTCATCTCTTAGCCAGTCAATACGACTGATTTTAACATTTCTGTTACCACACTGGTACAAATATCTCCCGTTATTTCTATCCATGACAATTCGCACGAGGTTAGTAAGAGGCACATTGACAGCTGAGAGGTTACTCTATAACTTACCTTTATACCTGAGCCACGGCCGTCCAATATTACTTTGTCCACTTTCAGGCTGGTTCTACATTACTACCTAATATATTCTCCTGTTACTCATCATTGCAATATGACCAGCACAGCGAAATTATTACTGCATCAGGAAAGTCACAATTCCACCGACATTGCATATTGCCGAAAGATCAACATCAGACACATCATCGTCAAATGTATAGCCACAGATCACAGATATATATATATATATATATATATATATATATATATATGTGTGTGTGTAAATGAGAGATTTGTTTAGAATTAGGTGAAATAGGTTTGCGTATCGGTTCCAAGATGATGAGGCCCCTCCACATTATTCAAGAGCAGTGTATGAGTATCTTGATCTATTAAGTGTCCAATTAATTGGCCAGCACGTTCACCAGACTTGACCTCAGTGGATTTCTTCTTTGGGGGTTACTCAAGAACAGTTTATAGTCGAAAACTAAAAAGTGTTGGCGATTCGAAAAGTTACATAAGAAATGCATTTCAAGAAGATAAATACACAAAGGGACTCGTGCAAAAATGTTTGTCGAATTCTGACAGGCATACTTCAGAGCTGTTAAAATTTTTATAGACAACAGTTTGAGCAACTGCATTAATAATATTTAAAGGCTTTAATATTTTCACGCTATAAAATTTATTTGTCAATGTAATTAGTAAATATCCTGTATTTAAGAACTGTGGTGAACCATCGGACCCATCCAATTATTGCCCTACCAATTTTCGGTAAAGTATTCGAGGCTATAATAAATGCTGAAATAGTTCAACATCTTACTGCCCACAAACTCTACTCTGACAAGCAGTATGGCTTGCGCTTTGTCAGGTCAACGGCTGACATACTAACGACCGTTACGGAGTACATGCTCCAGGCCCTTGATGATCAGGCGAGGCTCGTGCTGTTGCTCTGGACATCTCCAAGGCTTTTGACAGGGTTTGGCACTCTGGCCTTCTATGCAAGTTACGGGGTTACGGTATTACAAGACGATTGCTTGATCTAATCAAATCTTTTTTAATTAACCGCAAAATGAAAAAAATTCGTTCGTGCATAGAATACTGCTGCCATATATGGTCAGGCGCCCTTTGCTGTTCATTTCAGTGTTTTCAACAGGCTCCAAAGGAGAATCAGTCATGTGATAGGTACCGACTTGGCGGCTCGACTACAGTCACTTTCCCACCGACGAGATGTGGCCTTCCTTTGTCTGTTCTATAAATACTTTCATGGTTTCTGTTCCAACGAACTTAAGTCACTGGTGCTTCTGCAACAGGTGTTTACTCGTGCAACCAGATTGGCAACTGGGTCCCACCCATTCACAGTTAGATTAACCAACAATTCTACAATAACAGACGACAATTCTACTCCTTCAGCAGCTTCTCTCGCACTTCCCGCCTGTGGAACTCGCTTCCATATTATTGCTTTCCTGACAGCTACAATCCCCAGGAATTTAAATGCAATGTCAATACTCATATGTTAACCACTTGACTCTAGTTCTTTCACCACCCGTATATCCTTTCCTCTCTCTCTCCATCTTTGCAACTGTCATCACACCTGTATTCCCATCATTCTCTTGCTCCTTTCTAACTGGTTCGTTTTTCTTTCACTCTCTTCTAATTAATCTTTTACTCTTATGTAGACCCCTGCACATCAGTTGCATGACCGCCTTGCTCGGGGTGATACGATTAAAAAATAAATATAATTGTATATGTAATCTTAAAATAAATGCTATCATTTACTGTCCACAGCCACTGAGACTTATATATATATATATATATATATATATATATATATAAAGAATCTCAAGCTAGCCAAAACCTACCGCGGTTTCACACTACGGCTCGTCAGGGCCGTAGTGTGAAACCGCGGTAGGTTTTGGCTAGCTTGAGATTCTTTGTGTGTCTTTGCTCTACTTTTGCATTTCGTTTGTACTTTGTATCGAGCACTTTTTCTTTTTTTTTTTTGTGGTTGGTTCCGTTTGGGTTTTTTTTTTCTTTACTGCGGAGTATCGTATGTCTTGTCCTTATTCCGCGGATTTCTTTTTTTCTCTCCCCTCTTATCCAACGCCTTAGTGCACCGGATTGTAACGGAATTAGGTTCTGTTTGTTTATGGTTTTTCTTAAGGTTTATCTTAGTATAAATTTAAAACTTAAATACTTGCAGAGTCTATTTAGTTATTATTTTGAATATATATATATATATATATATATATATAACTAACCAAGAGCCAACTTTCCCTGAAGATCCAATTTGGTGAAACCTTCTTAGGTTCGTTGGTTCTTTAGGTTAGTTATTTACTTTGTTTGCTCTACTTGCATATTGAGCGCTTTCTGTTTTAGGTTACTCGTCTGGGCCTTTTTTTTTTCTTTCTTTGGGCTGCGTACTTTGATGTTTAAGTGCTTAGCTCGTTCTTCTTTTTTGTTTTTATCACCATTTTTTCCTTCCGCGTATGTGCTCGGAGAGTTTTTCGAAACGAGTATAACGATAAGTTTTTACGTATTTGTATGTATATATATATATATATATATATATATATATATACACACACACATACCTGTGTTACTATGCTGGTGTTTTGGTCTCAATCATTAATAAAATAAGTTTCTTCTGAGACTCGATCTTGCCTCTCAACCGCCCCACCCCAAACTAAGATCAAACACGTATACACGATTATTGATGTGCTTTGTGATGTAATGGATATCGGCTCGGAATGAAAAATCGAAGTTCAAGTTCCAGTCAAATTCATCTCATTCCCTTCTGCACAATTACCATTGGGAAATGGATTAATCCATCTCTTCTCTCGCCTGGTAAGGGTTGAATAGCAGGACACATTTGGCTATATAGCTTGGTTGGCAACCAGTCTACCGCAGAAAGTAATGGCAAATTACTGAGGGAAAATTTTCTGTCCAGTCAGTCATGTCTCTTTCGAGACATGATCGGCCGGGCGTGTATAACGTATGACAATTAACTGATACACGATTCATTGCTTAAGAAGTTGGAAAAATAGCACGCCTCTTCTGTCGCTAAGAAGTACCTGATTTCTGCAATGCTTTGTTTGTTTGTTATTTTAATTTTATTTTATTTTATGTATTTATTTTTACAAAAGTCAGATCAGACCGAAAATAGAGTATTACTGTCCTATCTGTACTGAAGCTGTCCAGTCTTCACTGTCAAGCCTCTTTGTTGCAGTTCTATCACTAATCTACCGGTATGTCCATGGCAAATGTTCAGAAGAGCTCCATTCTTTTTGTTCAACCACTTTACAGATTGGATGCGATATGCTACTTCCACGGAGTTGAATCACGCTCATTTCTTCCGTGTTCCAAATGTCAGATTGTTTGATCCTGGGCATGACGGTAAACTGCATCCGGCAGCATGACCTCTGATTGAGAGGTTGTGAGGAGCCTAGAATCACCTCTTAATTGCTGTTGTTTTCAGGTCCACTCTGACCCAGCGTGGTAGTACCTGTTAAGGTCCCAGCTATGGGCAAATAGTTAACCCCCAAACTAGGGTTAAAACGCTATGAAAGTATAAAAATACATTTTTATAGAAATACATACATAAAAATAGACGTTTTAGCGTTTTTTTTGTTTACGCTCATCGGACGCTACACGGTAATGCTCTCCCATGAGTGGCTCTTTTTTTATCTTTCAGAAGAAAAATGAAAAATATACATTTTTGAAGGAAAAACATTACCAACAATACATTTTTAAAGAAAAAATTATTACCGTAACACATTTTTGAAGGGAAAAAATATTCTCAACAAAACATTTTTGAATATATAACTGGAAGACATTTTCAGTTTTCTAAAATGAAAAAGAATAAAAACAATTTTCATTAAAATCTGACTAAATCAACCTTCTCGCTATAACTGAACATTAAAAAAAACCCTTAAAACCTCACCTTTTTGGCATTAAGTAACCCACAGAAGTGTTGATATGCCATTAAATAAAACTCAAACTCAGAGTATGTTCTACTAGAATAGCTTTTTCCCGAACAAATGTTTTTTTTTTGGGGGGGGGGGGGGTGAGACGGGAAAAAATCTCCCGTGTGCATTCAAAACCGAACACTAAAAATTTAACAACTTCAAGTTAAAGATAAATATTCTTTATTCCTAATTCTTACTACCACTTTTCGTTCATATCATGCACATCATGCATTATAAAATATATTAATACCTAACTTGAACGTCTCTCGGGTTTTTTATTCGGTAAACGTTTGTTTTTTATAATTTACAAGGCCCAATATCTCCTCAACGTCGAGGGTTGTTGTGTAGTGTTGTATGAGCGTAAGAACTGATGTTCATGAATCTATGAAAGAAAGTTGGTTAATTCTAGGCTTAAAGAATTCAAGATTGTTGTGAATTGGAGATCATGCTGGGAGTATGTGCGACAAAGCAGCAATTCTAAGGAAGATGTTCATAGTAAATGGAGATGATTCACATTTGTGTACGTCGAATGTTTGATCCCTTTTGTAAATGCCACGGTTGGCTCATCATTGCACATGCCATGGAAATAGCTATAGAGCAGCGAAAGGCTCGTGATGTTTCATCTGTGGGGAAAACGAGTTGTCGATCGTAAAATAATTCGTCACCTAAAGATTGATTTTTAAAATGCTACGATATTAAAATAGCCAGCTACTCATGGCAAAGGCTTACTGTGTAGCATCCGATGAGCGTAAAAAAACGGTAAGATGTAAAGCTCATTGGATTCAGTCAGTTAAGTGCTTATACGTGAAACACGCTTGGGCGATCATGTCTCGAAAGAGACATGATTGACTGGGCAGAAGATTATCCCGCAGTAGGTTGCCATTGCTGTCTGCGGTAGACTGGTTGCTAGCCAAGGCTATAGAACCTAATCTGTCCTGTTATTTAACCCATAACTGGAGGAATAGACGGATTTATACCTTTCCCAAGGGTATTTGCGCGTAAGTGAATGCAATGAATTCAACTGGAATTCGAACTCGGCTCCCCGATTTCTCGTACCGAGCCGATATTCACTGTACCACAACGCAATCATGGGATGATGCAGAGAAAATAAAGGTTCAACGGTTGATAACGATTAAACGGACTATGCAGCGAAGGTAACAGTTATACCGTTGAAGAGGTTATGATGCTATTGATTGAGAAGACATCTTGCCGGAAGTTTATTCCGCAAAAAAGCGGATCTTGGGAAGATGTTATCTGAAAGGAACCGGAAGGTAATGGGGAATGATTTACCTTTTGAGTAGGTGGCATGACAGTCCAGCCTCTAAAACGGGACCAAAGTAATGTAGCTCGTCAAATCAAGCGCTAGATCATTGAAAGATTCTCGACGTTTCGTCTGCGGGTAAAAATGTTGTAACGTGGAAAATGATCCAACACCCACATGGCCACGTATACGCTTTTGCCATTTCTGGAAACAAGTGAGAAAAAATATCCAAAAGGAAACGGATTTACCACTGAATTGTTTGTCCGAGATACAGTGTAACCCTGATACAGTATAACTCGGATATGAGATTTTCTCTGGTCCCCAAAAATGTGGACTCCCTTTGTCTGTTCTTTAAATACTTTCATTGCTTCTGCTCGGACGAATTTAAGTCACTGGTGTCTCCTCAACAGGTGTTTACTCATGCAACCAGACTGGCAACTGGGTCCCACCCATTCACAGTCAGTTTAGCCAAATGCAGACGACAATTCTACTCCTGCAGCTTCTTCTCTCGCACTTCCCGCCTGTGGAACTCACTCCCGTATTCTTGCTTTCCTGATGGCTACAACCTCCAGAAATTTAAATCCAAAGTCAATACTCATCTACTAACCACTGGACTCTAGCTCTCTCACCACCCCATATAACCTTCCCTTTCTCTCCACCTATCTTTCTGTCATCGCACCTGCTTTCTCAGCTTTCTATTGCTCCTTTCTAACTAGTTTGTACTCCTCACTCTTTTCTAATTAATCTTTTTACAGTCATGTAGCCCCCTGCACATCAGTGGCATTTCCGCCTTGCTCGGGATGAAATGATTGTAAAAAATGTATATTAAATAGACCAAACCCGGATATAAGAACTTTTATCCGGTCCCGACAACGTTCTTATATCAGGGTTACACTGTATAAGAGAGTTGTCGCGACCGGATAAAAGTTCTCTTATATCATGGTTTCTCTTATATCGGGGTTGTCTTATATTCGGGTTTGTTCTATTTTATATACATTACGACAGCCTCTAATTTAGGACCAGAGAAAAACGCTCTTATATTCGGGTTTGTTCTATTTCATATAAATTACCACAGGCTCTAATTTGGGACCAGAGAAAAACGCTCTTATATACGGGTTTGTTCTATTTTATATACATCACCACAGGCTCTAATTTGGGACCAGGGAAAACCTCTCTTATATTCGGATTTATCTTATATCCGGGTTATACTGTTCTTAGTGAGGTTCTCTGTGTTAGGAAGCTTATCTCAGCAAAAAAGCAATGTTGGTGGTGGGGGGGGGGCATATTATCAGAGTTAGAGTTCTTAATAAAGTTTTGTCCGACTTTGCTAACATCTGCTCCATTCCGCGACGCCTGTTTATATACCCTTATTTCATTTCGATTATTTATTTATTTATTTTTTGTTCTCTCGCCTTCTGGGAAATTATGACACTAAATAGTTTTATTTATTTTTAAATGTTTCCTTACAGACTAACTCTTAGGAAATTTAATTCTCTCTGATATTTTTTCAAGGCAATTTCATTAACTCCGTTTTTATAGCCAATATGAATTACTGCTTACTCAGTACTTTCTTAATTCCCTTACCTTTTTATATTGCTAGTCGTAAAACGAAACCCTTTCTTTTCGCCCCCGCCCCCTTAATATTTGAATGTTTAATTTCACCATCTCTGCATTTGGCACACGTGACCAACTTGGAAAAAAACAAAATATATTTTCTTATATTCATATTGCTTCGACTACTTCATCCGCTTTTAAGTTATCTGGGATCCAATCATGATTCTAATTTTATCACCCCAAGCAAGGCGCAATTTTTTACAGGGTGTGAAATTGAAAGAATCAAAGGATTGAGAAAAGGGAGGATTGAAGAAAGAACGAAAATAAGGAACGAGGTTCAAGACAGAAAATGGCAACTGCCGTTGTATTTATTTTTTTATTGTAAGATTGCTTTTATCAGAAGTAAGAAATCAAGAGTTGCACAGGTTGGAAGTGCGAAACAAGAAACAGTATAAGTAACAATAACATTTACTAGTTCAACAGTAAACTATTTGCCAATTTAGTAGCACGCTTAAATTTATGCAGTCGAGGCAGAAAAATTACCATGAAAATACACTCCCGATCAAAATTTTAAGACCACTTAAAAATCTTTAAATTTTTTTTTTTTACAAATAGATTTTAAACTCCTCCCACTTAAGGTTACCAATACTACAATCTAAAAGGTTATTGAAACAAAAAGCTACATTCCAAACATTTTATTTAGAAATTTACATTTTTATAAAATCAAGCGATTTACACATGATCAAAATTATAAGACCAGAGACAAAAATTCTACGAAATTGTACAAAAAGTGTATGAAAACATTCAAAAACCAAATTTAATCATGAAGTCTACCTCCACTGCTTTTGATGACTTCAAACATTCTGTCGGGCCTGCTAGAAATAAGCGTTTCCATTAAGGTGCGGGGGATGTTGCTCCAGCTTCTGAAGATGGCTTCACGAAGTTAATTTTTTGTTGAATATTGTTTGCCATTTCGATAAACATCTCTTATCATCCATCCCCAAACATTTTCAATTGGGTTCAAGTCCAGTGAGCATGCAGGATGTCCCAAGAGATGGACCCCATTTTCTTGTAGAAAGGTCAAGGTCCGTCTTGCAGCGTAGATTGCAGCATTATCCTGTTGGAATAACCATCTATCCCCACACAAACAGTAGCCCTCCATCATCAAAGATGCTTTTTGTAGCATGCTAACATAACCATCCGCTCTCTGATGATCCTGCATCACCTGGAGCTCCATCGTCCCTCTGTAAGAAAAGGCACCCCATACCATTAGGGACCCTCCACCACTATGATGTGCGGAGAAAATTTCAGGAGGCATGTTTTTGTTATACCAATATCGTTGGAAGCCATTAGGACCATCGAGATTGAATTTTTTCTCATCAGAAAACAGAACTTTCTCCACTTCTCAATGTCCCATCTTTGGTATTCACGACCCAACTTTAAGTGGTCCACCTTGTGACGTGGAGGCAGCCGAGGAATTTGTTTACGCTTTTTATTTACCATGCCTTTTGCCTTAAGTGTCGTCAGATGGTTACGGGACTGCAATCAGCATCTGTGACTGCCGTAATTTGACTAGAAGAAAGTCCCCCGCCTTTCATAACAACCCGTCTTATTCTCCTACTCAATGCAGGAGAAATTTTGAGGGGCCTACCAGAGGATTTTGTTTTTCCATAATTCTCACTGTTCTTTAGAAAGTTGCAAATCACAGTTTTACTGCGATTTACCTTAGCTGCGATCGCCCGCTGTGACAAACCTTGCTTATGGAATTTTAGAATTCGAGAACGCTGATCTTTGGTAAGTTTTCTTGCTTTAGGCATGGTAACAGCTTTACTCAGTGATTGCTAATCTCTAACTGAACTAAAAACATTGGAATTACCATAGATCTAACAATTTATACCCCTGGTCTTACAATTTTGATCATGTATAAATCGCCTAATTTTATAAAAATGTAAATTTCTAAATAAAATGTTTGGAATGTAGCTTTTTGTTTCCATAAACTTTTAGATTGTAGTATTGGTAACCTTAAGTGGGAGGAGTTTAAAATCTATTTGTAAAAAAAATTTCTTTTTAAAGATTTTTAAGTGGTCTTAAAATTTTGATCAGAAGTGTATAATGTGAACCAGTCAGTTATTTAAGTGATACACGTTTACGTTGCTATTTTTCTTCGGTAGTCTGGGTGCCAAGGAAGGCTATAGTACCCACTATTACGATTCAACCCTTAGATAGAGGAAGAAGAGATGGATTTGCGCGAAAGTGAATGCAACGAATTAGAATTCAAACTCGGCTGTCTGACTTTTCATTTCAAACCGATATCCATTGTTCCACAATTTCTTTATTATTAGCACAATTTCTTTATTATTGGTTTTTTGAATGTTTTCATACACTTTTCGTACACTTTTCATACACTTTTCGTACACTTTTCATACACTTTTCATACACTTTTCATACACTTTTTTGTACAATTTCGTAGAATTTTTGTCGCTGGTCTTATAATTTTGATCATGTGTAAATCTCCTCATTTTATAAAAATATAAATTTCTAAATAAAATGTTTGGAAAAAAACTGTTGGTTTCCATAACCTTTTAGATTGTAGTATTGGTAACCTTAAGTGGGAGGAGTTTAAAATCTATTTGTAAAAAAAAAATTCTTTTTAAAGTTTTTTAAGTGGTTTTAAATTTTTGATTAGGAGTGTATCTGTAGAAAAGACGGGGAAATGACGTTACGTCGGTGCGAAAGTGACTGAAATCGAGATACCAGGTCACGGTTGATTTAGAATTTTGTCAAATCCCGATATTTAGTTGGAGTATCTGACCAGATGTAGCAGCTGCATTCAATGTACGGACGAATGGTAGATTTGTAAAACGTACAATATGGATTATGAGGACGTGTCTGGCACGACACATTGAACCCATTTTGAATTTTTATTTTGGTGGTCCCAGAGGCGCTTTTTACTCGACAGCTGCACGACATATATTTTAAAGATCTCCACTTCATATTTGGAACTGCTGACGACCGAAACCAAGCTTGTTAAATAACAACCGAAGGCATATAACGATTTTCTAGTCGAGCTATCTTAGTTACAGCTGAAGAGTAAATCAGCATTTTTTTGGATACTGTCTGATTTTTAACCATATCTTATCAGGTGCATTAGTTTTCCCAAGGTCATTCAACGGACAAATAAGTCTTTGAGCAATCAATGCTAAGTATATAATATCAGAGAATACAAACTTTGCTTCAAACAAAAGGTACATGCAGAATAAAACATGGATGATATCTGTTCCTAAATAACACCATGACTTTCATTTCAATCGATGCCTTTCTGATGTCACTATTTGCTTTTTATAATATTGTCTTAATGTTGGCCTATTCTTTATTTTATCTTTAAACAAGACAGTATGCAGGCGATATAGAATCCTATCTGCTATGATGCCAACGGTTTTATCAATAATAGATGTCTGGTTGCTTTATTTTTTTTCTCTCTCTCTGAAGGAGGGAGAGAAAAAAAAATAGCATTGCTTCCCGTGGTGAAACCAAAGGCAAGTGACATTACCTTTTTTTTTTTGCTAAGATCGATGTTTACAGATATGAACGTGTATATTTTTTATCAAATCTAAAAGCCAAGTTCATGTCGTTATTTGTTTGAAGAATGGGAGATAAATAACATTTCTTAGTGCACATATTTTGAGTAATAAGAAAACCATATTATGCATTATATGAATGTAAAAGGGAAACATTTACGGATGGCATAAAACCCTTGTTAAAATATTCAACGATCTGCAAGAAAAAAAAATTGAAAATTCTGGGACGATTAGAATTTTCCTCCTTGTTTTGGACCAAATATAATTTCCCCCTCATGTTAGTGAGAGCAATCAGAATCTCCTCACTCCCCCAGGTGACGTCTCTATGCTAGAAGACATGCAAGTCTGGACTGTTATCTACTTCTCCCTACCCAAGAAGCCCAGCGAGTCGGGTTAATAAACGCCCTGCCAGTTTGCCCTGCGAGTCAGGTTTTTTCATATCTCCCTAACATCCCTAGCGTTACATAGACAAAATTTATCTTAGTGTGTGGGCTGTACTTAACAAAACAATTTTTTATCTCTTAAGCTAGGGTTTCCATGGATTCTTTCAATGTGTTTTTTTTTTAATTCTATTTTTATCATTCCAAGTGCACCTACTATCACTGGTACGATACTTGTTTTCAATTTCCACATATTTTCTATTTCAATTTCCAGGTCTTTATATTTTGACTGTTTTTCGAATTCCTTGGTTGCCATGTTACAATCCATTGGGGCTAATCGAAATATGGTTAAAGGCTTCAATTAAAGTGATGACATCGTGCGACTATAGGATTAATAGCAAGAGGTGTTGTCTAGTATGACGCTCTTTCTTTTTGTGAAGGTGAGACTTTAAGCATTAGTCACGATCCTCCGCTGCATATGTCCACACAGACACATGCACTGAAACTGACAGAAGGTGGATATAAAAGTAAAGAGTACATTGTCAGTTTTTTCTCAACCGATCTTCAGACCATGTGTAACAAACGTTACGAGCTTGTGGCGTGAAACTGATAGTCACCATGCCCTTTTGATTTCTAAGTCTTCACTGTTTATAAATGCTCTATCAGTAAAATGAAGTACTTTGCCTTCTCCACACATTAATAAAGAAAATTATTTTTATATAGATGACATGTTTGTCTTTTTGTTGTTAATTTTCTGAAACAAGTTATTCATTCAAGAAATTTTCTTTTTTTTAATAAATTTATAGCGTCTTGTGTTTTCGAGAAAATCAGGTAAAGCTAAAGGATTGTCCAGCATAGCGTTTGATGCTTGAAATGCATATACAGTGATGCATTATGAGTGTGCAGTGGGTTTTAGCATCTTTTAGCAGAATATAACCTTCCAGTTAATATTTTCACCTGACCTCGAAGACTTCATCTGGTGTCGAATATCTTATCTTTCATCCATTTAAAACACGCCATAAGGCTGGCTCATTGTTATATTTTATAGGTTGCATGTATCGACTTTTATAGGTTGCATGTATCGACTTATAATTAATGCAGATTTTGATTCTTTAGTCAATGCCGGATTTCACATTTAGTATTTATGTGTTAATAAAACACTAGAAATACCCGTGAAAACTTTCTCGGCTTTTCTATTTTAATTCTCCGGTTAATTTTTAATGACTGAATAAGCGTTCTACGACTATAAAATAATCGTCATCCCAATATTGCCTCGGTAAATATTTGAGTTTAACTTCAATAAAATATTAATATAACAATAATAAATACTAGCGGAACACGTGGAATTTTCACGGAAGGATAATTATGATTTCCTGGAAAAATCTAATTTTTTCATGCTACAAATGATAGTAACGCCTTAATAAATAAAATAATAAAATTTTAAAAGAACTGTTTTCATTTTTATTATTATTATTATTAAATAATTTAATAATATATAAAGTGTAAAAATATTTTTTAAATCTTCAAAGAATTGATTGTGAGTAGACTTTTTAGTTAAACATTAATGATTGTATTGCATATCTAAAATTGAAGTTTAATAACACCGTTTTATTATTAATCGAATTTTTTTTCTTCAGAGTATGTCCTTGATAGTTATTTATTCCGGCAATTAAAACTTATAAAATTATATCAGTTTTATTGCATTTTTTATTTTCCTCTTCAGAGATTTTCGGATTATGATTGCAAACTTAAAATAAAGAAAAGTAGACGATTTATATTTCCCAATGAGTCCTGCGTTGAACAAATGAAACAAAAGTTAGCCACCAATATAAAATGAAGATTTCATGGATTTACGTGGAGCGGGTGGGTAACAGGTAAAAAAAATATTTTTATCAAAATTTAAAAAAAATAATTTCAAATTTTATTAATTTGTGAATAAGAACTGATTGTTTCATTAAAATCCGACAATTATTTGATTTTTGCGAGAATTTCCAAATTAATGTGTTTGTCACCGAAAAAAAGTGGGTGATGCAATCATTACGTTTCCATAGTAAAACAGTCGTAATGTTTGTTTAACCGCTAATTCAAATCAAAACAAACCTTTGACAAAATTTCGAAAATGTTAGCAGGGACTAAAAAATTTTTTAAAAATAATTTAAGTGTCCATTGTAAACAGAAAAGACCGAGTAAGGCCAAGTGTGTAAAAGAGGCCAGAAATTTCGTTATTAGTTCGCGGTATACGACAACAAACCTCCCTACTTTAACTATATTGTACAGTAAACACACATGTACACTGTATTTATTCTTTGTATAAAAGACAAAAAATTATGGCACAAGGCCTAAAAAGGGAGGGGGAGAGGTTGGTTCTCGCTTAACTATCCTATACCTAGCTAAACACTATCACGACCCATTCACTCGTTACAATTTGCACAGTCACCAAAAGAACCCATCCATCTACTCCCAATCCTTCGTACACCACAATGCCAGAAACTAACAAGGGCAACCTAAAAAAATAGGGAGAATAACCCATGACAATAAAAATGCTAAACACACATGTACACACAGCTTAAGCTGCTGTTGATACGGTAATGTTACAGACTTTCTTCTCCTACTCTCCCTCTTTACTACCCTTCCGTTTGGCAAAGGTGAGAGAAAGGCTGAGGAGAGTAGCATTTAAAAAGATAGAGGTGAAGGAAAAGCTCGTATAGAGAGTAAGTTTCGTAACACGAACTAACAAGCACAATTATGATTGTTTAAAAAGGGAAGTGGGTACAAATGAAAAGATTAAATGTTGACAATGTTTCTTTTCACTGAAGCAGGCGTTAAACATGCTTTTCCGCTCATTTATTTCTAGTTCATTCTATCTTTTTTTTTTTTTTTCTAAAAAAAAAAAAAAAAACAAACGCCTTTGGTTGATTGAGAATATGCGGGGAAAAAAATTCCATCAGGAATGATCTATTGTTTATCTGAGGTAATGGCAGGCCGTATTGTACGATCTTACTAAGAAACAAGCAGAGTAAAATGATTATTAATTGGTGGGTTGCTTCTGAAATATTCTATGTTTCATCTGGTTTCCTTTCCGTGGGCTGTTTTTCCGCTTCTAATATTACAGCCTTTTTCTACCTATTTTTCTTTCTCGCTTTACTCGGTTCCTCACAAAATAAGCATTCGGGCTCTGAAAAGATTCCAAAATAGAAGACTAGAAAAAACAAACAAAAAACAAGCGAACACAACAATAGGCGGAACCTATCTAATCTTATCGATGAAGAAAGTAAATAAATAGTAAATACAATTTCAGAGTTTAGGCAAAGACGTTAGAAGCATAGAGTTGAAGTAAATTTTTAAAAAAATTAATGCTGTTTTACGCTCTCACACCCTGACTGAACACAATAGAAGAATGGTAGACTTTGAAAAACAGTAACTACTCTAGCATCTACACATCTCTCATTCAGTAATGAATTAGATCACACTAACTATTGGCGTATAATACATCGCACGCTAAAAGTCTGCCTCCTTCTATCGTGCGTCTATAACTCGGAGGTAGAACTGACGCCAATTCGGTCGGGTTTCAATCTTGGGTAAAAACTATCGGATGTCTAACCGTGCTGATGAGCTGTGATACAGCAAAACAGAATTGTCTACGGATATATATATATATATATATATATATATATATATTTTTTTTTTTTTTTTTTATACAGGTTACGCCATTATTTACTTTCCAATTTACATACGTAGGTCAGTGGGATTTGCTTATCTCTTGAGGTTATGCTCATTTTCACTATCGGAGGCCAATTCGGTCGGCGTCACTTCGTGTTTGAGGGGTTTAACAAGAATATGTCTATAATCGGTGGCAAAAAAAACATAAAATTTTCTTAATGGATTTTCCCAGAGGCTGCATCTGGTGATGCAAGGTAGGAATCGAGCAACTGTGATAATACTCCTCCTCCTCCTTCTTCTTCTATGTGCCCTGTCTCTTCAGGACGTAGGCGATCATGGCTTTCCACGTCTCCCTATCCCTGGTGGCTCTTAGCACACTTTCTCCAGTTACACCATGCAACCCTCGTTCCATCATCCAATTGATTCGATCATTCAAATATGTTATCTGCTGCTTTCCCCTGTCTCTTTTTCCATCTATCTGGCCTGTTAGTATCAGGTTCTTCAAACCCTCTTTCCTCATTGCATGTCCCAGGAACTTCAGCTGTCTCTTCCTGAGGCTCAGTATTAATCTCCTTTTTGTCTCCATCATTTCCAAAACCTCATCATTGCTCACATGAGGTTTATAATACTCCTTATTGCAGCAGATACCAAAGTATTCCGAATGATTACATTATTAATGTTAGACGTGAGTTTGAATTGTATGATTTTTGTTTATGGCAATGTCGCCACTTCAATAAGGTTACAAATATTTATTGCTTGTTTTGTTGCGCATCTTTTTCTTTTGGTTTATTTTTATCACTTCCTATTTTTTCTATGTTTACTTTTTTTTTCTCGTTCACTTTTCATTCTACTTCGCGTTTATTTTTTTTTCCTCGTTCTTTTCTCATTCTTCTTGGCTTTTAGAATTTTCTCTTTCTCTTTTTCTTGGCATTTTCCAAATTTCTCGTTCTCTTTTCCTTCTTGTTGGCATTTTCCAAATTTCTCGTTCTCTTTTCCTTCTTGTTGGCATTTTCCAAATTTCTCGTTCTCTTTTCCTTCTTGTTGGCATTTTCCAAATTTCTCGTTCTCTTTTCCTTCTTGTTGGCATTTTCCAAATTTCTCGTTCTCTTTTCCTTCTTGTTGGCATTTTCCAAATTTCTCGTTCTCTTTTCCTTCTTGTTGGCATTTTCCAAATTTCTCGTTCTCTTTTCCTTCTTGTTGGCATTTTCCAAATTTCTCGTTCTCTTTTCCTTCTTGTTGGCATTTTCCAAATTTCTCGTTCTCTTTTCCTTCTTGTTGGCATTTTCCAAATTTCTCGTTTTCTATTCGCTTTTTTTTTCCATTTTACTCTTTGTCTCGTTCTCTTTTATTCTTCTTCGCTTTCTCTTGTTCTCCTCAACAATTTCTCCGCACTTATCCTCTTTGCTGCCCGCCTACCACCTCAGCGATCAATTTCTCACTTTTTTGATAACGCTTTTTTTTTTTACACTTCCATTTCTTCTAATCTCTTAAGTAATCGCTAATCTTCTATATGGCTTTTAATTCTTGACAATTTCCTAAACGATGAAGACAGATATGTGCGGTTCTAATACTGAACAAAATGTGCGAGTACCGAGGAACTTTGGAGATTGACTACCAAATAATGCTAACAGTGAGAAAGAACATTTAAAATTTTGCGTGTCTCATAATGCGCAAAGAAATGTTAGGGAGGTAGATTGAAGACTACGAAAGCATCAGAAGACCTACTTAAAATGTTTTAGGTAAAACGTAGAAGTACTATAAATAAATTGAAGCCCTCTAAAAAACAACAACAAAGATTACGTTGAGAGACAAAACATGAACTTTTGTGGTGATATTATCACCCACGCCCTTAAAGGACCCGCAGAGAATATTCTTGCTGAGAGGTTTCTGACTAATCTACAGACAGTAATAATGAGTATATTCGATACTAATAAGACCTAAATTTTTTTTAAAGTTCTCCGTTAGATCACCTTCATCTCAGCTTCTCTACGTTACAAAATCAGTTTGACTGTATTTCTGTGTGGTAAGTATAGTGAATAGACATGGTGAACAGGATTTGCCTTATTCTTGACGAAAGATAGTTGGTTTTTGATATGTAGGACTTCGATCTAAGCAAAGTCTATGTCGTTGAGGCGAAGATAAAAAATGAAAAAAAAGAAATTGACACTTATTTTTTTTTTTTAATAAATGCCATTTTTTTTTCTTATAATCATATCACTCCAGGCAAGGCAGTTTCCTGCCACTGGTGTGCAGAGGGTTACATAGAAGAAAAGTTACGAGAAAGAGTGACAGATTATAGGGGGTGTCAGAAAGTGGGTAAGAGAAGGACGAGAATACTGATGAGAGTGGAGTGAACTGAGAAAGGAGCATGAGAGACAATGCAAGTTAATGAGATAAGAGATGACTATTGACTTTACATTTAAATTCCGGGAGATTGTAGCTGTTGAAGAAGCAAGTAAACGGAAGGAAATTCCACAGGCGGTAAGTGCGAGAAAAAAAGCTGATGGAATAGAATTTGCGTTAACATTTTACTGGTTTTACAGTAAAAGGATTGGATTTTGTTGCTAATCGTGTGACTCGCGTAAATTCATATATATATAGGGGCACCAGTGAGCTAAGTTCATTGGAGCAGAAGCCGTGACTAAAAAGTTTAAAGAAATCGGGGCCAACAAACTTACACCGATTCGTTTGCCGTCTTCGGGATTTTCTTCTGCCTCCTTTTATTTGCAGATTACCTTCTCATCATTTGTAGTACGATAAGAACTGCGATATGTATTAAATTATGTTAATGAATCTTGCCTCCGCGTCTGGGGTGGCCAATGAGAAAAATCGTTCGGTTAGTGACGGCAGTTGGGATTTTTGGCAGATTGGCGAGCGAAAAGACGTTTCTGTTGCTTGCTGAGAGGGGAAGATTAAATTTCTGTCCTCGTTTTTCTGACTGCGTTGCCCGCTGAATTGTTCACCAGAGATTATGGATATCTGTTCGGAACAAGAAATCGAAGTGCCGATTTCGAATTCTATTTGAAATCGTTTTATTCACTTACGCACAAGGAAAGGTATTAATCCGTCTCTTCTCCCTCCAGCTATAGGTTAAATAGCAGGAGAGATTGGTTTCTATATCCTTGGTTGGCAAACAGTTTGCTGCAGGAAGTAATGGCCACCTATTGAAATAAAAAAAAATCTTCTGCCTGGTGAGTCATGTTCGCCCAAGCGTGTTTCACGTGATGGCACTTAACTGACAGATGTTGATGTGTTATCTGCAGCTTGGCTACACTCAGTGAGAAACAAATTACTTTACTTTTTGTAAATGAACCTGTTAATTATTTAGCACCTTTACTGCTAGCCGAGATCACTACAAACGTTTGATGCAGTCACAGGAGTGATAAACGAAATTTACTCGTTAACCATTATTTCACAGCGAGGTAACCAAATATACGGTGTCCATAAAGTTCGTGTGTACTTAAAAAAATCATAAGTTTATCTGTATTTGTGATAGAAATAATCTGTAAAAATGAACTTGAACAATTAAACTTGAAACGATAGTGTTTCAACAAGATGGAGCTGCTTGTTACTTGCCTCTGCGAGTTAGACAGTTTCTAAATGAGGAATTTCCTAACAGATGGATCGGGAAGGGTGGACCATTTTATTGACCTCCACGTTCGCCAGATTTGTCTCTATTACATTCTGTTTTATGGGTACATGTGAAAACAATTATGTTTGCAAACAAACCTAGTTCATTAGATTTGAAAGCTGAAACAACTGTGATTTCAGGCATTACTGTAAATCAATTGGCAAACGTTTTCACTGACCTGCGAAATCGTTTTACCCTTTGTATTATTAATGATGGAGGACAAGTGGAAACTTAAATAAAATTTCAATAAAACCTTAAAAATATATAGATTTATTTTTCTAATCATTTTTACAAATTATTTCTATCGCAAATGCAAATAAAGTTAGAAATGTTTAAAGTACTCACGAACTTTATGAACACCCTGTATTTGCTGAGTTTCATTCCCTACAATATAGTACAATGTCAGAAATCCATGATTCTCGCTGAAAGCAATCAAACGCAGTGTTCTTGAGTTATTAGCTTGCAAAACACTATTTTCCGGTGACGTGTTCCGTCGAAGATGACTTGTACTGTAATTACTTATAGCGTAAAGTGAAATGTTCTCCATATCGAAGTACTAACACGAGTTGACAGAGGTTAAAAACAAAATGCAAACCTGGTGTGTACTATATATATATATATATATATTTTTTTTTATAAGCGTTTCACCCCGAGCAAGGCATGTCACTGCCACTACTGTGCAGGGGGCTACGTAGAGTGGAGAAAGGCTGATCAAATATAGGAAATAACAGAGGGTGGGTGATAGGCGGGTGAGGATACCGAGGATGAGGGTTGGGTAGATGAGTGTTGTGAGAATAGTTGGGAGTTAGTGTGATAGGAGGTGTCTATTGACCCTACATTTAAACACCTGGAGATTGTAACTGTCGGGAAAGCAGACTTGTGGAAGGGAGTTCCACAGGCGGGAAGCGCGAGAAAAGAAGCTGTTGGAGTAGAATTTACGGTTACATCTTATTTGTTTAACTGTAAAAGGGTGGGACCTAGTTGCTAATCTAGTATCTCGTGTAAATTCGTGCTTAGGCGGCACCAGTGATCTAAGCTCATCGGAGCAGAAGCAATGAAAGTACTTGTAGAAGAGGCACAGGGAAGCTACATCACGCCGGTGTGAGAGCGGCTGCAGCCGGTCTGCCAAGTCAGTATATTTAAAAGTAAGATAAAATTAATCCGTGATGATGATTTAAAGTATAGCCGAAAATGCTTGGGTAAATAAAACATTAAGACAAGCTTTATATAATTAAACTACTGAAAAGAAATAAAATAAAATTTTATCAAAATTTAACCGTAGCATCTCGTCTATCCTTTTTAACGAAATTTACGTATATGCGCGCGCGCACACGCGCACACACACAAACACACATATGTATATATTATTTGTAAACGAGTTATTACACTATAAATGAGCATAATCACTCATTTACAAGTGGAAAATTTTCAAGTTCTACAATATACTAGTATTGAACAATTTAACAGAAATGTGCACTGGTCTAATTTTATTATAACCGAAAACTAAGTAATTAAACACACACACACATATATATATATATATATATATATATATATATATATGACACTTTAAAAAAAACTGTCCTCAAGTTTACATATAAACTTAACAAAGATGAACAAATCCCTTTTCTTGACATTTTAGTAGACAAACAATAGCACATTTACTACGTCCCCGTATAAAAAAACCGACCAGCAGAAAACTCCTCCACAAAAAAGATCTTGTAATCTGAACTAAAATATATTAAGCAGACTCTCATTAATGATGACTTTCCAGACCACATTAGATAAAGAAATAAGACGATATTTCAAAAACCTCAATACACATCAAACAAAATAAGGTACTTCCACAAAAGACCCAAAATCTATCAAACTCTTCTATTGTAACCAGATGCATAACATAAACAGGATGAAAAAAATCTAGTTGGCATTAATATATCTCCCGTTGATCCTAATAAAAAATTAAAATTAATAATATATCATAAAAGGTCCAATACTTCTACTTAATTATCCGTAATAACTCTTTCCTACCAAATGATGTGTTACGTAATACATACATTATATATCAATCCAAATGTCCCTTGAGAGAATGTATCTCCGGAAAAAATAACAAATATATATGTTGGATTTACATTAACTACATTAACTAGCTAGCCGTCTTAGATTACACTTGTTTGACCATTCGTCCATTTCTAGACATCTACAACAACATTCCTTTCTGCATACACAATATAAAAAATAATGATCAATAATAAAACTATCTTGCACCAAGAAAACAACAGAAGCAAACTACAGATTCTCGAGGCAATGTTCATTAAAACATTTTTAACCGTCAATCAACTATGAATATTATAGTAATGTTCTAAAATATTTGTAAAAATAAGTTTTTTTCATACTTTAACATGTGCATAGCCATGACATTACAACATATAAAAGGAATTCCATTTTGGATAATTTTCACGTTTTCATGAACGCTAGTAATTTGTCAACCATTATATTTGAAGCAGAAAAACAATTTTTAGAAACATATTTGCGGTTATTATTTGTTACCATAACTCATACGCCTGAAGATCTCGGAAAGAGATTAAACGTACTTGGGTACCTTGAGAAATGAATAGCATCTGTCAACTTGACAGTTCATTTCTGACATCTTTCAATTATAATACGCGAAAGATTATCCGTGAGTATGAACGGATTTTATTAAAAATAAGCAGACATAATATTTGCAATTTATTTAATCTGACGTGTTTAAAAGAAAATTTGGTGCCTAAATACACACACACATACACACACATATATATGAAATGATTTGCTTGAATATATATATATATATATATATGAAATGATTTGCTTGAATATATATATATATATATATGAAATGATTTGCTTGAATATATATATATAT
>JBBBDQ010000701.1:3170000-3175000 GCA_037127315.1 Ascarosepion bandense | reverse complement strand
TATATATATATGAAATGATTTGCTTGAATATATATATATATATGAAATGATTTGCTTGAATATATATATATATATGAAATGATTTGCTTGAATATATATATATATATGAAATGATTTGCTTGAATATATATATATATATGAAATGATTTGCTTGAATATATATATATATATGAAATGATTTGCTTGAATATATATATATATATGAAATGATTTGCTTGAATATATATATATATATATGAAATGATTTGTTTGAATATATATATATATATATGAAATGATTTGCTTGAATATATATATATATATATGAAATGATTTGCTTGAATATATATATATATATATGAAATGATTTGCTTGAATATATATATATGAAATGATTTGCTTGAATATATATATATATATATGAAATGATTTGCTTGAATATATATATATATATATATATATGAAATGATTTGCTTGAATATATATATATATATATATATGAAATGATTTGCTTGAATATATATATATATATATATATATATGAAATGATTTGCTTGAATATATATATATATATGAAATGATTTGCTTGAATATATATATATATATGAAATGATTTGCTTGGATATATATATATATATATATATATGAAATGATTTGTTTGAATATATATATATATATATATATATGAAATGATTTGCTTGAACATTATTTTTATCGATACTCATATTAAATAGTATTCTATTTTTAATGAAACAGTATTATATATTTATATCTACCGACCTGATTATTTACGATAAATTATTACAAAAATATATCATTCGGCAGGATTCGAACCTGCGACCCCTATCTATCTACATAGGCGAAGCTACCATGTGATCTGGCAACGTC
Source organism: Ascarosepion bandense (assembly GCA_037127315.1). Taxonomy (NCBI): domain Eukaryota; kingdom Metazoa; phylum Mollusca; class Cephalopoda; order Sepiida; family Sepiidae; genus Ascarosepion; species Ascarosepion bandense. The sequence continues at coordinate 3,174,133 of JBBBDQ010000701.1, read as the reverse complement.
TTAGACCTCTCGACCACGAATGACCTTCAGTTTTAACGAGTTTTTTAATCATTTTTAATCAAAATGTGTGCCGAATGACAAATTTTCGTAATAAAAATTTATCGTAAATAATCAGGCCGGTAGATATCAATATATAATACTGCTTAATTAAAGACAGAATATCTACTTAAATATGAGTATCGATAAAAAATGATGTTCAAACAAATCATTTCAAATTGTTTATAACCAAGTTTTGTTAATCTTCGTTAATTTCCGTTTTATATATATAAACCAATTAAATGACCAGCGATTTCTACTTGATGGTAAGAAATTTCGAGTTGCGTAATTTGTAGACAGCAATGTTAACTATTTAATTTTCTTGTATAAGTTAGGTTATTATATTCATGATGATATGCATTTGTTTTGTTTTTTATTCATAGTCTAAAATCCATTGACAATGATTTTACAATAGAAATGCGTGGCAAATCATGAAGAAAATTATTGTCAATGTCAGGAATACGTAATGTGTTTAAGAAAACAAAATTCTATAACTTTTAAGGATATGAATTCTTATTTCTCTAGAGTATGAGTTAAATATTAAGGCAAGTAGAGCTAACTAATCTTGGTTAGTATCCAGTCTTGGGGAAACTCTGACTTAAAAGTCGATTGATTCCGAGCGGTTTGAGAGAAACACCAAGAAATATTAACTTAATATTCACCTTGCATATCACTGCTCGTATGTAAATAATAGTAAAACTAGTGTATGAAATTGTCTTATTAGTTAAATCTTGCGGAAAGTACTCAAACCTGCGATTCTTGTGCAATGAAAATTATTAATTTGCATGTTCAGCTATAATTTAGTTTGAATTCATTTTTACATTGGTCTTTATTTCCCTGTACATAATCGATTATTTTCAGTTATATAATAGTTTACTTTTTTATAGAACAGGAGAGAAATAACCTCTTAGATTTTAAATGACGCCTTTCAGCACAGAATTTAAAAAAAAAAAGTAAACAAGAACAGTCAAAGACCGCAAACATTTGACAAGACAACACCAAAATCATCTTGGCGATTAGCAAGAGATTATTAAAACGAGAATAACTGCAATGAATTTTTAATAATAACTATTAGACTTAAGTGTTTTGTTGGAAAAAATATTGCGTTCAGAAAATGTAAAACGATATACCAGTCTAGAGGAGGTAATTCGGTATTTTGCATGTGAAAAGTACGAAAAATATTAGTAAAATAGTGGAAAAAAAAAACAACCCAGAAACTAAATCCCGCACGGGATTGAACCCAGAAATCTAATAAGTTTTGCCAATCACCAACAGAACTAATCATCCCTTAAAGTTTCATTGGATCCCATCCAGCTGGTTTTAAGATATCTCGGCAACAGACAGACACAGACAAAAGTGGTCGGATATAATAGTTCCGCTTTAAGGCGGAAGTAATAATCTCGTCAACAATGTTTTTTTTATATATATTGAAAACAATTATAACATGCACTCAATGAAATAAACGGTTTTCAAAACATATTAAATGGCTTTACTTACGACAATTTTCGTGATACTATTTTACTGGATTAACAAATGTCTCGAATAACAATTAAAAAAGAATACTGTATTGCCTAGGAAAAACTTAGTTCCGGCAAACAAGGTAGCATTTCTATTTCTATAAAGACTTGCACAAAAAAGCCACGAAGGCAGTGTCGTGTGCTAAAATTAATTTCTAAATGATCCCAATGCAAAGTCGGAATGGTTTCCTTCGGTCTGACAATAAAACTGACCTCATCCTATCAGTAGTGAACCAATGTAGTGCCATTGATCGGTGTTTTGGCTTGAATGAATTTTCGCCTCTCTTCATTGTTATAAAAGTTCTATATTAATGGTGACCCTCTGGGTAAATCAATCAGTTAAATGCCATTTGGGATACACGCTTTGGGCGATCATATCTCGAAAGTGACATGACTGACTGGGCAGAAGATTATTCTGTAGTAGGTTGACATTGCTTTCTGCGGTAGACTGGTTGCGGATCTAGGCTATAGAACGCAATCTATCTTATTTAACCCATAACAAGAGGGAAGAGACGGATTAATACATTTCCCAAGCGTATTTGTGCGTAAGTGAATGCAAGGAATTCAACTGGAATTCGAACTCGGCTCCCCGATTTGTCATTCCGAACAGATATCCACTACAACACAACGCATAACCAATATTTAATGATCATAAAACCATCGTGGCGCTGAGACGAATAGATTCGATAATCAATTTTAATCAATATTGCTGTTCAGGAAGAATCTGTTTAGTATTTCTTCAAAATTTTATATACTGCTCTACTTAAGATTCCATATTGACACATTCAGAGCAAGTTCTTTTCTACTCAAGATGATCAGTATATTATCGTTGATATTGGATCGTCTATTCTGGGGGGGGATATAAAAAAAGACTTTGTAATGCTATGTTCTCTCTAACAATCTGGACTAGATTATAAGCTACTTGAAGCAGCGCTCTGAGATAATCTACTGGGCGAAACACTTCTCCACACTAATCCTATTAAGCCTTATCTCGATATCGAGCACTTTACGACAAAAAACCTGCTTGCCAAAATATATTTTTATCTGTAAGCTACTGAAAACACACACACACAATCTTTGCACTATGCATCATCACAATCGAAACTCTAGCAACAGCCAACAAGCCAAAACCTGCTACTACAACCATAAAAAACTACCATACACAAACATAGAGCAAATAAAATTTAATTATTTACTAAAAGATATATCCACAGCAAACATTCACAACTAAATGGACACCCATTCACGCTTGCTAAATGGACGTTTACACCATAAAAAGCAAAAAAGAAATCAATCACCTACAAATAATACAACACCAAAAAGAAATCGACTCAACCAAAAGCAATTAACCATCTGTAGAAACACTCCCTTACAAAATATGAAATTACACTAAGCTTTGTATAAATAATAAAATAGACACAACAGCAGACATTATAATGATGCCTTCACAAAGCTTCTAAGTCAGTATGACTCTGCTAGTCAAGTCACAAACTTTTCAACATTAATCATATACCTAATATTAACTATTTGGTCTATGAAAATAGTGTTTTCTGAATGGCAACGGTTAATTCCACCATTATCTTCAGCCACACATCCATAGTAACCGGTCAAAGGGAATTATGTTCACTCCATGCAAGTCTTAAAATCACAAGGGCTAATTAAGTGGAGGATAGGACGAAGGAGCTTTTCTTTGCTAAAAAGCTGTCTGGATAGAATTCCTCCTGCTTATTAGAATACGGCTGGTATGTGTGCATTTGACTGTCTGAATGTTGGATGTGCGTTGTAGCGCAGTGCACATTAACTTGGAACGAGGTAGCATGACTTGCACAAAAAAAGCCATGAAGGCAGTGTCGTGTGCTAAAATTAATTTCTAAATGACCCCAATGCAAAGTCGGAATGGTTTCCTTCGGTCTGACAATAAAACTGACCTCATCCTATCAGTAGTGAACCAATGTAGTGTCATTGATCGGTGTTTTGACTTGAATGAAGTTTCGCCTCTCTTCATTGTTATAAAAGTTCTATATTAATGGTGACCCTCTGGGTAAATCAATCAGTTAAATGCCATTTGGGATACACGCTTTGGGCGATCATATATCGAAAGTGACATGACTGACTTACGCGCAAATACCGTTGGGAAAGGTATTAATCCATCTCTTCCCTCCATTTATAGGTTAAAGGATAGGACAGATTGGGTTCTATAGCCTCGCCTGGCAACCAGTCTACCGCAGAAAGCAATGGCAACCTAATACTGGACAATCTTCTTTCCAGTGAGTCATGTCTCTTTCGAGACATGATCGTCAAAGAGTGTATCACATAAGGTACTTAACTGATTAAACGTTGGAAGGGAAGGATTGGACAGCTCCATTTTGGTAATAGGAAGTACGGTAGAATGATTGAGAGCGACTCGATCTAGGAGAAAATTTCTGAATTAAAAACTTCCAAACTTAAATACTATCAACAATCCACAGTTGGCCAAGCGTGTTGAATACGTCTTAACTGCCGTAGACATTGTGAGTCAGAGAGGGGTTCTCTCTAGTTTTTCGTCTGTTGTAATGAGTTTCGAAACGTGGTACTTTTGAC
>JBBBDQ010000701.1:2985000-3165000 GCA_037127315.1 Ascarosepion bandense | reverse complement strand
TTTTTTCCTTTTTTTCGTTTTTTCTTTTTTTTCCTTTTTTCGTTTTTTCCTTTTTTTCGTTTTTTCTTTTTTTTCGTTTTTTCTTTTTTTTCGTTTTTTCTTTTTTTTCGTTTTTTTCTTTTTTTTCGTTTTTTCTTTTTTTTCGTTTTTTTCTTTTTTTTCGTTTTTTCTTTTTTTTCCTTTTTTCTTTTTTTTCTTTTTTTCCTTTTTTTCTTTTTTTTCCTTTTTTTTCCTTTTTTTCTTTTTTTCTTTTTTTCCTTTTTTTCTTTTTTTCTTTTTTTTCCTTTTTTTCTTTTTTTCTTTTTTCTTTTTTTCTTTTTTTCCTTTTTTTCTTTTTTCTTTTTTCTTTCTTTTTTCTTTCTTTCGTTTCTTTCTTTCTTCTTCTCTCTGTCTGTCTTTTCTTTATACATTTCTTTCTTTGAATTTTTATACCAGTTGCCACTTAGCCATTGTATTAATGGATTACTTTTCTTCAGACAGGTTTTACAAAAATATGTTAGTTTTAATGACGGACTCATTCATTAAAATTGTTATCATACGACATCGTGGCCGCTCGAGACTGCTAATACAATTAATTTAATGAAAATTATTTTTTTCCCAACGAAGGAACCATAATTAAACACTTAGAAGGCTACAATTATAATTAACAGTTGAAATATTAAGACCACGGTTGTTAGTAGCTGGCTAGTATGTATTGTCACAAGATTAATTCAGTCTTTTGTGAAATCATCAAGAAATTGAAAATTTAACCGGTTTTCCATGTTTTGTTATTAGCTACGCGAATACGTTTATGCAAAATATAAAAAATCTGAAATAGGCTCAGTTAGCTCTGGCAACAATGGAAAAAGGATATTTACGGTTTCCCTTACATCCTGAATGGTTCTAAGCCCCCCTTTTTTTATTAAAATATAGGGATTTACGTCTAGAAACTGTGAATGAAGATAATATTCTAAAAAAAACGCATAAAATGAATTCGAATTAAGTATTTGGCCCATTTAGATTACTTTGTAGGGGTCAGTGATCAAAATAAATTAAACGATCAAAGCAAATCATTGTGATAAGCTTCTTAGAATTTATTTCGAAACATGATACAAGATTTCATGCAGTCGTTGCCAAAACAGACATGACTCATTTTGGCGTATGGAAGGTAACAATTACATTTTATGTTTCTTCCAGTTGAGAATTTCCTTATATTTCGCAGAGTAGAACTGATTCAATATTTGCAAGCTTACTCTGGATTTTCTTTTCTAAACGTTATACGAAGTTTGGGGTCAGCAACAACAAACCGAATATCTCGGAATTATTCTAATTTGAGTGAATTTAGTATAAATACGACGAAAATATCTGTTTGATAGGGGTAATTTATTTTTAACAAAAGTATCAAGTAAAACTTGTCTGTCACTGATAACTGTCCTTTCAACAAGAACGCAATGACTTTTCGAGCAATAAGGAGGCAAATTCGATCAGGTTCTCGATAATAAATATTATGAAGACTATCGTGCATTTGTTTATATAATTTCCCTCCTGTCATGCTCATGAAGAGACAAAATCGAAGAAGACACTAGCGAGGATCAGTTCATTCTCTTTAATTTTGTTTTTTTTAATTTTTTTTTAAACTGTCGTTGAGTAGTGAAATTGTGTGTGTGTATATATATATATATATACTAGCAGTATAGCCCGGCGTTGCACGGGTGTAATGAAAGCATAAAAACTAATCCATGGTCCTGGAGCTCAGATTCTTTGGACGTTGGCACGAAAGACTAAAAAGCAAAAGTTGTTTCCAGTTAAAGCGAAACCGTAGATTGAAAGAAAAATGAATGGATGTAAGTCAAATTTTGATTTCCTGGTATCGATATCAAATAAATTTCGAAAGCTAAATAAGTCCTCTGAGTAAATGGTATCATGGCTGAGACTAAGAACTACAATTATACCTACTTGTCGCCATACTCGTTTCAAAAGACCCTCCGCGTATACATGCGGAAGGAGAAAATAGTTGTAAAAAAAGAAAAGGCTAAGCACATGAACATCAGCCAAAGCTATTGGGACCGAGCCAGTACGTAGCCCAATGAAAAAACCCGAGACGAGTAATCAATTACAAAAAAGCGCTCAATACGTAAGCAGAGCAGAATAATAAATTAACCTAGTGAGCCAACAGACCTACCAAGGTTTCACCTAAACGGATTTTCAGGGAAGGTTGGCCAACCTTCCCTGAAGATCCGTTTAGGTGAAATCTTTGTAGGTTTGTTGGCTCACTAGGTTAATTTCCTTATATATATATATATATATATATATATATATATATACACACACACACTGTAGGGAACTATTGAAATGTGTGAAAATACGAACCTTATGCACCTCTGCCATTGATCGACGGGATTAGTTATTACTCGTGAATAAAACCCTATTAGCAGTGATGCATTGGAATCTTCGAAAGTTGATTCCACCTCTAGTTTGGACTAAAGAGTTTACCATTTTAAAATGTGCTTAAGTGAATAAAATGATAATGAGTGGGTGAAACATCAGGAGTATATGAAGGATGTGGTAAACATTCGTATCCCAAGTATGTAAGCTTTCGCAACGTCATTCTGGCCACGCATTAGCTTGGAGAATAATTGGATCACGTCGATTTACCAATGCAAGCCACAATGTTTTACAGGCTTGCATGCATTTGAGCAAGTTGATCCCAGTAAAGCCCTGCATTAATGTTCTGAATGGCTTCCAGTAAGTTGTAGTTCATAACACCAATTGCTGGCGTAACTTGGGCTTTCGGAAGCGTGTGGAGGATTCATAACGATCAAGGCATTGACCTCATCGCTTCTGGTTATCATAAAGGATCCACATTTCTTCACAAGTAACTATTCGGTCAAGATGGAAATCATTGGTGTTACGCAGAAAAAGCATCGAGCACACTTAAAAATACCTAAGTTTTTGATTTTCATTGAGATCATGGGCAAATAATTTGTCGAGCCTTTTTTTATCTTGCCAATACTTTGAAAATGTCAGACTGAGTCTCCGTAAACATATCAATCCGCACTAACTCTACCCAAGAAAACTAGACCAGCAGAATATCATACTGCTACCAAAGAGCCGACTGGGACTCGTTCAGGGACTTCCTCTGCGACGTCCCCTGGAACAACGTCTTTGATCTTCTTGTCGAAGACTGTGCCTCCGAAGTCTCCTCTTGGGTTAAACTGGCATCGATGCTTTTATCCCTGCCAGAAAATTCCAACTAAAACCAAATTCGTCCCCCTGGTACTCACCCGCTTGCTCGGCCGCTATTGCCCACCGGAACCATTTCTTCCGGCTCTATCGAAGCTGCTCGTCGAACCAAAACAGGTGCCTTTTCACCTCAGCACGGAACAAGTGTAAAAAAGTACTGAACGAAGCCAAGAGGGCGTTTGCTACCAGAATTGGGCAACGCATAGCATCCTCTAAGTTTGGCTCCAAAGATTACTGGCGTCTCTGCAAAAGCGTGCTCAGCAGGAACAAGACTTCAATACCCCCACTAATCAATGAATTTGAAGTTCTCACCTCCCCAGCCGACAAGGCTGAATGCTTTGCCCGTAGATTCTCAACCAATTCGACACTGGACTCGTTAGGAATACCTACACCAGACTTCCCACCCAGAACTAAGGCTCAACTAAATAACGTCCACATTACACCCTCGCTGGTCGCCAAGATAATTGCGCAACTTGACCCACACAAAGCGAGCGGCGGTGACGGAATCCCAGTCATAGTACTGAAGAAATGTGCCCCAGAACTCTCCTCTGTCCTCTCTAAACTCTATAACCTCTGCCTATCTGCTTCCTGCTTTCCTGCCTGTTGGAAGTCCTCCTGCGTAGTACCTATATTTAAGAATTCTGGCGAACCCTCAGACCCCGCCAATTACCGTCCTATTAGTCTCCTTCCAATCTTTGGCAAAGTTTTCGAATCCTTTATCAACGCCGAGGTGATTCAGCATCTTATGGCCAACGGGCTTCTCTCTGACAAACAGTATGGGTTTCGCTTCACCAGGTCTACTGCTGATATGCTAACGACCATTACCGAGTACATATACCAGGCACTTGACAAGAATGGTGAAGCCCGAACCGTTGCCTTGGATATCTCCAAAGCATTCGACAGGGTCTGGCATGCTGGCCTCTTGTGCAAACTGCGGAGCTATGGGATAACTGGACATCTGTTTGACCTCATCCAGTCCTTCCTCTCTAACCGCACATTGAAGGTGGTATTAAATGGGCATGCCTCCCAAAACTACCAGACGAACGCAGGCGTCCCTCAAGGTTCTATCCTAGGTCTCACGCTCTTTCTGATCTACATTAATGATCTCCCCGACACCATTAGATCCCAAGTTGGCATGTATGCCGACGACACAACAATCTACTCCCGCATCGATCAGAAACCAGGTCTGGACGACAAAGTGAACCTCGCTGCCGTACTTGAAAGGGACCTCCAATCCGTAGTGACCTGGGGTAGGGAATGGTTGGTAAATTTCAATGCCTCCAAAACAAAGCTGTTATCAATTAATCACCATAGACAATCGCATCTACCTCCCATTAGCATGGGACAGGCTAGCCTCTCAGAGAGTAAAATACTACGCCTCCTTGGCCTTACACTCTCGGCGGACCGCAAATGGAATGACTATATTGAATCCATATCTGCTGCTATGAAAGTGGGCTCCCTGTGCAGGGCCCGGAAATTTTTCCCACCTGAATCTATTCTGCACATATACAAATCTACCATCCGCCCGTGTATTGAATATTGCTGCCATATCTGGTCTGGTGCCCCTGCTGCTCTCCTTGGGCTTCTTGACAAAATACAAAGTAGGATCTGTAACGTGGTTGATACTGACTTGGCAGACCGGCTGCAGCCGCTCTCACACCGGCGTGATGTGGCTTCCCTGTGCCTCTTCTACAAGTACTTTCATGGCTTCTGCTCCGATGAGCTTAGATCACTGGTGCCGCCTAAGCACGAATTTACACGAGATACTAGATTAGCAACTAGGTCCCACCCTTTTACAGTTAATAAATAAGATGTAACCGTAAATTCTACTCCAACAGCTTCTTTTCTCGCGCTTCCCGCCTGTGGAACTCCCTTCCACAAGTCTGCTTTCCCGACAGTTACAATCTCCAGGTGTTTAAATGTAGGGTCAATAGACACCTCCTATCACACTAACTCCCAACTATTCTCACAACACTCTCATCTACCCAACCCTCATTCTCGGTATCCTTACACGCCTATCACCCACCCTCTGTCATTTCCTATATTTAATCAGCCTTTCTCCACTCTACGTAGCCCCCTGCACAGTAGTGGCAGTGACATGCCTTGCTCGGGGTGAAACGCTTATAAAAAAAAAAAAAAAAAAAAACTGTTGCAGTACTGACACCAAAAGTAAGCTTCTATCTGTATTAGAAGTTCTTATACCGAAATATTTACCTTATTTATTGAATGACCCTCGTGTGTGTGTGTGTGTATATATATATATATATATATATATATATATATATATATAGTATTTAGGCAACAATCTCACTTTTATACAGGTTTCATTGAAAATTACAGACAAGGTATTATCATTAAGTTTATATAATTTTTCATGTGTTCGTATATTTTTTTCTTTTCTAAACTTAAATTAAAGAAGAATTGTTTAAGGCTTTTGTACTTTCGAGCGCGTTCGACTGTACATTTAGGCATTATCAAGAATTTTGTTTTATTTATAAATAAACATGTGGAAAGTTTATGCATATAGTCTTGTGTATGTTAAGTTCTGAACATAGTAAACACATTGTTACCATGTTCTTAATTGATGTTATTATGCCTCCATTATTTTTAATCTTGCTTTGGATGATGTATTATGTATGAATTCACGAATAGGTCTTTGAAGATCTCGATGTGTGTTCAAATGAAATCGGATGGAACTGTTGTAGGAAAGGTGTAAGATCAATCTTCTTGTCAATTATATAAAAAAACTTAATGATAATACCTTGTCTGTCATTTTCAATGAAACCTAAATATATATATATATATATATATATATCCGAGTGAATAAGGAACGAAAAAAAACTTATTAATCAACTATATTCCCTACCCACACCACTTTCTTCAAAATTAAAACATTGCCTTATCACTAACCCCCATCAACATCCCACACACAACTCACCAAATATAAGAAAAGAGGTTTTTCATTCCTGTCCACACCACCTGATGAGACATTGTAGTTTCAATGTCGAAACGAATGTACGATTTGTAGCGGATATATAAAAATTTGTACATGTTCTAAAATATAATATCTATAGTCACGCGCTCACAGAAGATAACCTGTCAGGAACAGCTCAAATATTTTGCCGTCATTTTTCACGGTAGGTATATACACGTTCGTTTAAGAAAGAAATGATTAAACAATTGTGAGTTTTCATTAAATTCAAATGTTCACAGCATAACAGACAAAATTGCACTAGTTCCAATAACCTGACAGTGTCTGCTTTGGGAATATGAAAAAAATGTCTGCTTAAAAATTGGTATTTAAATTTTATTATTTTTTATCTGGTATGAATAAATTGCAATATGCAACTCTCTCAGGAATCACATTTGTATTTTACATACGCACGTGTGCGATCAGCAATTACTTGGGGTTTTCAAATTTCGATATTATATCAGTGTATAAGCACACGCTGAAAGTTTGTCAGATTAATGGGGACCGGCCGCAATATTTTTTTAAAACTCTTTCACACGCAGATAATATACGTTTTTGACTCCACAGCAATGAATTGAGTTCATTCGGTGACTGGCGTGTGTATACACCGCTTGTATATAACACGCTAAAATTTCCCCTATCATTTTATACGCCTATGGCTTAGGGAGTAGAGATTCTGACTGACAATAAATCAGTCGAAATTCGATCCTGGCCAGAAGCAAGCAGATGTCTACTCACACTGATGAGCTGTGATACAGCGAAACAGGCTTGTATGTGAATGACTTATATATAAGTAATTACAATAAGGCAGGACTAATAATTACAGACTTAACATCCGAAAATACATTGCTAACTGAACAATAATTTAAATCGTCGAATAACCCAAAGGGGACTAGCTCGTAGGTTAAATAATGGGCAAGAAAAGAAACAAACCGCACCACAAGAACAATACGTCTAGTGCTCGTTTGAAGAGAAAAAAAAAATCCAAGACGAAACCTTAACAGTAAAGTGCTCTATACGAAAGTAGAGCAAAAAAAAAAAAAAATAAGAGAGAGAGAGAGCACTTTACTGATAAGGTTTCGTCTTGGTTTTATTTTTCTCCTTCAAACGAGCAGTAGACGTATTGTTCTTGTGCGCGGTTTGTTTGTTTCTTTTTTTTTCTTCCCGATTATTTAACCTACGAGGGAGTCCTCTTTGGGTTATTCGACGATTTAAATTACTGTTCAGTTAGCAATGTATTTTCGGATGTTAAGTCTGTAATTATTAGTGCTGTCTTATTGTAATTAAGTATATATATATATATATATATATATATATATATATATATACGAAATTAATTATTTAGATTTTCAGTTTTTAAAGGGAACTTGTGTTTGAAAACTTTCGCGTTACCTTAGCCATTCCGAAAATAAAAAAAAATATTTATACAATAAAATTAGAAAAAAAAACTCTTTATACAATAAAATATTTTGGAATTGTTTTAATCTTTTTACCAAATTCGTGGTGAGAAATTAAGAAACTTGTTGACTGCGATAAGTTCTGGTATTGTGCATAAATCTCAGATTTGTTGATTATGATATTTACATCTGACATGTACAAGGGTAGATACAAAACCCAACAAACATTTGTGATGCCCGCTTGGATGATCATGTCTTAAAATGATACTCATATCAGGGCAGAACATTTTCTCGCACTAGGTCGCCACTTCTTTCTGTGGTAGACTAGTTGGCAACCAAGGCTAGAGAACCGAATCTGTCCAGTTATTTAACTCATATCTGGAGGGAAGAGACGGATTAATACATTTTCCAAGCATGTTTGCATGTAATGAAACTAGAATTCGAACTTGACCCTCCGATTTTTCGTTCCGAGCCGATATCTACTGCACTATAAGTGCTTGACCTGAAAATTGTGTGGATGAGTGAAATTGTTTCCATGCAGTTTTTTTTTCCTTTGTTCCACATACACTCACACACAAACATATATGAGAGACAGAATAATGGATGTAATGACATGCGTAGAATTACAAAGCGGCCATAAATCAAATGATTGGAAAACAAGAGAAAGTGGCGCCCTACCAGTTAATCTGATATCAGATGCGGCAGTTTCGGTTTGAATAATTTTATGTTTTATTTCAGTTCACTTTTTCTACATATGTTGCTTTCAAATATACTGCAAGATCAAATCGCTTGTGTTCCGGCTAATCAAAGAATAAGGAGACCATCAAAGTTTCAACACAAGCATAACACCTAGTCATTCTCTTTTCAATATCAATTCGGTAATTTTGTAAGGTTTTCAGAATTCAAATAACTTGGCTTAGATGAATTAAACAGACTTAGAATAAACCAATAAAATGCCACAAACAGACGTAGAAACAGAATTCTGATTTTCCTGTTTATAACAAACAGTTTCTTTTTGTTAAGTGTAAATCTGAAGCTTTTCTCTTGACGAACGAAGAAAAACTGACATTAATTACTCATAGCACTGAATTTAAAACCGATACTATACAAGTTATTGAAAGTACTAGCAGTATAACCCGGCGTTGCTCTGGTGTAATGAAAGCTTTAAAACTAATCCATGGTCCTGGAGCTCAGACTCTTAGGACGTTGGCACGACAGTAAAAAGAAATAGTTGTTTCCAGTTAAAGTGAAACCTTAGATTGAAAGAAAAATGAATGGATGTAAGTCAAATTCTTATTTTCTGATATCGATATCAACTGAGATTTTTTTCGTCGTAAACTGAATTTTGAAGGCTAAATAAATCCTCTGAGTAAATGGTATCATGGTTGAGACTAAGAACTACAATTATACCTACTTAGAGCCAAACCCGAAACAAAAACTAAAATAAAAGGGATGAAAAAAATAAACATACAGACAGATAGCCAGACACACACAAACATCTTGCCTTTTATATTTATATATATATATATATATATAATCGATCTTCTGCAACCTTGAAACTTCTGAATATCGTTTTTTATGTCTTTGTCTTTGAGTGTATAAAATATGATTAAAATCGAACCACTCCTTCTATAACCCGATTTCTTCGATTATCGATTTTCGACATTTATCGGGGGTACCTCGGCACAAGACCTAGCTAAGAACACTCGCAGACGCGTACAGTACGACTGTGTAAATTTTCAAGAAAATTGGTTCAGTCGTTTCGGAGTCTATAGGTAACGGACACACACACAGTTCCATTTATAAATAAGTTTAGATAGCACTGAATTTTAAACCGATACTATACAATTATTACCCATGAAAATTTTATTTACTAGTTATGTTTTATGTGCTCTTCAAAATATCCTTTTACAAAACCAGTTTCAATTCTGTATTGGCATGATTCTTTAACACATCGGAGAGTTTCCTCTTTTACTGTGTTCAAATTGAATTCATTCTTTAAGTTCCTCAATATTTCTTGGACGCGTCTAAATTCAAATGGCCCCACAGGAAAAAAAATCCAAGGGTAAAGTCTGCTGCCTTCAGTAGCCACTCAACTGCATCTGTTCGACCTATCTATTAAGCCTTACGGTTTTGCCTCACCCTCTATAATGTTAATATAGATACATTGACAGAAAATAACATTACTAAATATACTCAAACTAAGTGTAAAATAACAATGACTATGTTGTAGCAAATGATAAGATATACAGTCCTACCGATTTTAAAATAAGTGAAATCTGACCACAAATGATACACTATTATATCCCCTTGATGTTTTAACTCAAGCCTCTATTTTGCTATGCATGAATTCGTACATATGGCGAATTTTATCTTGTAATTAGTTCTTCAACTTTGCATGACGCAGTGCAGTTAAAGTTGTGAGGGGGTTGAAGTGAACAAGTTAGACGTCACACCATATTAAATTGATAGACAGTCTTGGCGATCATGCCAGTTATTGACAACCCTTTTGAGTATCACAGGTAACATGTGGGCGGGTATTATTCTGCTGGAACAATACATCCGCTTGTTGTTTAATGTGGTACAAAAAAATGTGTGGAAAAATGATTTGTACGTCCATAGACCTGTGAAATTCCCCTCTGCAAAAATTCAAAGTAAACTGGTTGCAATTTACGTTATTAGACATCATTCTCTCAAGCGTATTTTGGCCGAACATGCTTTTTCTCAGGGAAAAACTAGAACATTTTACTCGCTGCTATTAGAAATGTCCTCGTCGTAAATGTAAGTCCGGTTAGAGGCACGCGTCGCCGTTGTCTTTGTTGAAATCGTTAGGACCGTGTTTGGTTTTATCTGTTTTGACGATGGCTATGTGGTCTTCCACTGTTTCCATTTTGCAAGACACGTACGTTCAACAGCTGGTCTGCACACTAAGGAATATTTATTTTCCCACTGTTTCAGCATCAAAGCAACACCGACGCCTCATATCAAATATGGGCAGCTGTTCTCTGAAGTGATCTTCCAGCCTCTGGAAAACTCATAATCTGACCTTTCTATATTGACCTCAACTGAACCAAAGGAGAACGTTATGTGTCTCGGTCACATAACATCTGCTTGATTTTTTTTTTTAAAGTTTTGTTTAACGGTATATCAACCTCTGTAGGTTATTTAATGCCTAAAACGTAAGATTTTAAGGCATTTGTTTATGTTCGATTATAGTGAGAAGGTTGATTTAGTCAGATTTTGATAATTATTTTTGTTGTTTTTTTATTTTCTTTTTTTGTTTTGTTTTTGAGAGCTTTCATTAGTCAAAATAAAAACAGGACAATTAAAATAGTTGTTTCTGGACTTTCTTCCTACACTAAAATTAAACTCTAATTTCTCTAAGAAAATTACGCCTGGTTTGTCAAAGGTAATACGTATATATTCTCTTGATAAGTTGGAGTGCAGATTCGAATTTTCCCACCTGTGTCCAGGCAAACAGACATAATAAACACTGTTTAAAATAAATGGAGCCTCTACTCATATGGTCAGTCAGTTAAGTGCCATACGTGATACAGTAGATATAAGATTATCCCGCAGTAGTTTGCCATTGATTTCTGCGGTAGACTGGTTGCCATCCAAGGCTATAGAACACAATTTGTCCTGTTATTTAACCCCAAACTTGAGGGAAGAGACGGATTAATACATTTCCCTAGGGTATTTGTGCTTAAGTGAATACAAGGAATTCAACTAGAATTCGAAATCGGTTCGCCGATTTGTCGTTCCGCGTCAATATCCACTGTACCAGCCTAATTTAAACAAATTACCATAAAATATTTAGAAATTGCTTCGTTTAAGTTTCAAATACGAAACGGATCAGATATGAATTTCGAGAAAAACCTAAACATGTTAACGTGTTGTGAAGGCAATCATAATCTTGTTTGTGAAGCTCTTTGTAGTCTAACGTTGAAAGTATGCCGGATCAAACAGCGGTTTCTCTGGCAAAGGAGGACGCAGGCTCGAATAGAGCCAGAGGAAACATTTTGTTTCATGAGGTTTCTCGAATGTAAACGGTGGTTGATGAAATTAAGGCTGTTTTAAATACACTGAAAGTCTGCATAAATACGAGTATCCATTTTAATGAAATATATATGTATATGTTGTGGCCTGTTAGAGCCAGGAAGAAAGACAAAAAAAACAAGAAGTTAGGTTGAAACAGTGTATTAAAATAATAAAACATATATTTTTTTTATTTTTTTATAAGCGTTTCACCCCGAGCAAGGCATGTCGCTGCCACTACTGTGCAGGGGGCTACGTAGAGTGGAGAAAGGCTGGTTAAATATAGGAAATAACAGAGGGTGGGTGATAGGCGGGTGAGGATACCGAGAATGAGGGTTGGGTAGATGAGTGTTGTGAGAATAGTTGGGAGTTAGTGTGATAGGAGGTGTCTATTGACCCTACATTTAAACACCTGGAGATTGTAACTGTCGGGAAAGCAGACTTGCAAAGTAAGAGTGTTATTAGTCAGCTGATAGCAATGTCCGTCCGAACTGTCATGTTACACTGCGTCTCGACTACCTCTTAGGAAGGGTCGTAGGTTAGTATTTATGAAAGAGAAAGAGTTCATTCCAATATAGATAATGTATAACCGTGTATACACACACACTCACTGAATCAACAACTTTAGCTTTCTTTCTTTCGCCATACGGTCAATTTTAGACCTAGTGGTGTTGCAGGGTGTAATCGATTTCTATTTATTCTTAATTTAAGTTAATTTGCCGTAGTGTACAGCAACATAGTTTGTTTTATGTATGATGAAATTAGTTTGGCCTTGAAGAATATTGCGTCATTCGTGATTACATCAGATATTTATCACGCCTAGACACTATTTAATTCGAATGGCGATTAGTTGTTCTACGGCAATTTTTCTGCGATGAACGTTACTCGAAAAAAGTTTACGAAAATTGTAAAGCTCCAGGAAACGGCAAACCTTACAGAGAGATTGCGGATATTGTCGGTGTCAACCTATCAACTGTGAGTCGTGTCATCAAGGTAAAGAAACCATCTGGATCCATCATTTCAAAACGTGAAGGAAAATGTGGTTGGAATAGAAAAAAAGCACCAAGATATGTGATTAGGTAAATTGGAAATATCCGAGAAATACACTATTCGTTTCGTTTCAGTTAATTTGTCCAATAGTGTATACACAGCAAATGATATAAAAAAAACAACAAACGGGTTGCGTCGATAAATTTTATTGATTGATATTTACAATTGAGGAATAACCCTTTTCAAATACGGGAGAAATTTCATCAGGAATTGTTCAACATTAATTTTGTAAGAAATGTGGTTATGTTTCGACTTTCTTAAATCATCATCAGGATAGGTAGATACAAATAGTGAATGTAGTGATGTGAACAAAAACGGTTATGACGTAGATGTGTTTTGCGTGTGCATATTTTATTTTTTTTATATACATTTTAGAATGTGGACTGTTAAATTATACTTTTAATATTTTTTTTTATTAATTCGTCAGACTTTTATTACTTAAACATTATTTTATTCATTTCTTAACGGAGAGGGCTAATCTGATACTCCTAATGACGGATTATGGTGAATAGGGCTATATAATTTTGGGTGGTGATAAAATTAGCACGCTATTTTTCCAGCATATTTCTTCAGTTAGGACGGAATTTTAAGGATGATGAATCGCACGTTGAATATAAATCCTATTTTCTACAGATGATCAGTGTAAATTTTAAAAAGTGAGAAGCCGTTCCTTTTACACACACTCAATTCTGATCGAACTGACTACTGTATTAATGAACTGCATGACAAAATTGCTAGCTGCGCTTCGACTGAGAACATCCCATAAACATCGATTTACTTAATATGAGACAAGGTCACAAGCTGTTTCAATGCCCCTTGCCTCTCAGCAGTCACTTAGCCAAATAGTGATAAGATTATGTTGGAGCAGATGCTTATTTGATATCTATGAGCCAATCGGCTTTCGCCACGCCCATTTAAATTTTCACACCAATCGTTTTGCTGTTTTATTTCGATTAAGAGAACGCTGTTGGCTTGATAATTAGTGGATTTCTCGGTAAGACGCTAATTTCAATTAAGTCTGTTTTTTGGTTACCAAAATACAAGTGTTGTATTTGAAAATATTTACGAAGATTTGTGTTAGTTAATTGCCATACGTGATACACGCTTAGGCGATCATGTCTCGAAAGAGAGTTGAAAGACTGGGCAGAAGATTTTCTTGCAGTAGCTTGACACAATTTTGTGTCATTGTCTGGTTTCCAAGCAAAGCTCAAGAAACCAATTTTTCTCGTTACTTACCGCATAGCTGGAGAGAAAGAAGAGACAGAGTAATACCGTTCCTAAGGGTATTTGAACGAAAATGAATGCAACGAATTTAACTGGAATTCGAACTTAACTCTCCAGTTTTTCATTCCGAGCAGATATGCACTTCTTCACAACGCACACCCTCAGGTTTTGTGTACTTTTAACAAAGCAAAGTCCTGATTGTAACAGGTTAGTTACCGCTAATTCATAGAAGCGTTAAGTTTAGTGTCAAATTCCTTTGAGAACCTTTCAACTAATCGTGGTTCACTATATCAAGGGAAATATTTTCAGAATACCAACTATAAGTCGATAACACTTAAATCTAACGGGTACAGAAATTTAAATACCTGGGACGATTCCGAAGGTGGATTGGAATTGGTTCAAGACGCATTTCAAAGGCTAAGCAGTGTATTGATAAACAGGAAGGTTTTGTTAGAGACAAAGAAAAGAGTATTACGTGATATCTTATAATATGGCAACGAATGCTGGACGATCTCCTCAAAGATGAAGGCGGGACTTGTAGAAACATTTTTTTGCTTCAGAAGTATGCTGAGGATACTATGGACCGAACATGTGAGCAACGACGAGGTTTTGGAGAGAATGGAAACGAAAAGATGACATGACTGGCATTAGGACGAGACAGCTGCTGTTTTTTCGGACACGTATTGAGGAGGGCTTAGATAAACTAATATTCACAGGATGGTTAGAGGGAAAGAAACTCAAGTGAAAGTAGCACGACCTACTTGATGGGTTTGGACATATGAAAGGTAGAGCAGGGTTTTGATGAGATACCAAGAGGAAAAATCATTAAGAGCGAGAAAAGATAGACAGGTGAAAATCCGTGATCGCCTCCGTCTTGAAAAGACACGGCACGTAAAGATTGTCTTAGAACATTGAACCAGATAACTTAGTTTTTAGATATCTGATATCCGGCATGCCAAGGATAAACAGTGTGTCTATTTGTTGCAACATCACGCTTTTCGTACTATTTCGCCTATTACCTCGTCTTTTGAGGCAGAAAGCTAACCTACCCCGTGTGTTTAAGAAAAAAATACAATTACACCTGCCTTTCGCAAAATCAGGAGAGAAACTTTTAAAAATATTGATCTTATAAAGAAAATGGCACTTTCAAGCTGATTTTCTTGTTACAATTATAGATATAATCTGTGTATTTAGGCAGCAAGTTTTCTTTTAAACATGTCAGATTAAAATAAAGCAAACATTTAAACAAAAGCAAACTGCAGATTCTCGAGGCAATATTCATTAAAACTTAAGCCATCAATTATTAGAATAAGCTATGAATACTGTAGTAATGTTCTAAAATGTTTGTAAAAAGAACAGTTTTTTCATGTTTTAACACATGCATAACCATGACATTACAACATATAAAAAATTTCATTTTGGATAATTTTCACGTTCTAATGAACGCTAAGCAATTTGTGAACCGTAATATTTGAAGCAAAAAAAATGTACAGTAATTATCAGCAACTCAGTTTTCCGGTTACATTTGTTACCATAACTCACACCCCTGAAGATGACCTTAGGAAGAGGTTGAAAGTACTTTGGTATCTTGAGAAATTAATGAAAATAACATGTCAACGTTACAGCTCATTTCTGACATCTTTCGATTGTAATACGCGAAAGATTATCCGTGGGTATGAACGGATTTTATTAAAAATAAGCAAACATATTGTTTGCAATTTATTCAATTTGACATATATATTATTCCGTTTGTAAACTAGTTATTACATGGTTTCTACAATCGCCTAAAAATATCACTCATGTTAGAAACCTAGGTCGCATAATAACTCGTTTACAAATGGAAAATATTCAAAATTCTGCAATATAATTGTATTGAAAATATATATATATATATGAATTGTTTGAACAATATTTTTTATCGATACTCGTATTTAAGTAGAGATCTGTTTTTAATTAAACAATATTTATATCTACCGGCCTGATTATTTACGATAAATTGTTATTACGAAAATGTGTGCCATTCGGCAGGACTCGAACCTGCGACCCATATTTACATAGGGGAAGCTACCATTTGATATGGCCACGTCTCAGGCCTCTCGACCACGAATAGCCTCCAGTCTAAATGAGGTTTTAATCAAGCCTATATAACACAATTTTCGATCTATCGTAACAACCATATCTGTTCTGAAATGTATCGTAATGTCAACATGTTACGGAAATTAAGTTTCGTTAAAATTCGTAATATATATATAGTCATCCGCAGACAGATCTGTTTCGCCGTATCACAGCTCATCAGTACAGTTAGACACCGATTACTTTTTTACCCAGGATTGAAACCCGACTGAAGTGGCGTCAGTCGGCGATTCTACCTCTGGGATATGGGCACTCAATAGAAGAAGGCAGACTTTTTAGCATGTATATTATCATTATACACGCCCAATAGCCAGAGTGCTATAATTCATTAGTGAAGTGGTGCAGTGGATATCGGCTCGGAACGAGAAATCGGGGAGCCAAGTTTGAATTCATGCAGCTAGTGGCAACCTTTTGGGGGAATAATTGAAAGCCTGAGTTATATTGTCTGCTTCAGCTGTGGCATTTATGTGCACCGACCGATTGAGTGTATCAATAGTTCCGAAAAGTGTGGATGGTTCTGCACAAGCCTTTACTACTTTAATCAAATCACTTGTGTGGCTCTTCTGGCGGTTTATGTTGGCTTCATAACTGAAGCAATTATGCTGTCAGATTCTCATACGTCTAATCCGATGGGAGAGTCCATTATATATTTTTTAATATGCTAGCAGTATAGCCCGGTGTTGCTCGGGTGTAATAAAAACTTTAAAACCAATCCATGGTCCTGGAGATCACTCTTTGGACGTTGGCACGAAAGACTAAAAAGCAGTAGTTGTTTCCAGTCAAAGCGAAACCGTAGACTGAAAGAAAAATGAATGGATGTAAGTCAAATTTTGATTTCCGGTATCAATGTCAAATAGTTTTGTTTTTTTTGTTTTTTTTAATCATTTCACCCCGGGCAAGGCTTAAATGCCACTGATGTGCGGGGGGCTACATAACTGAAAGAAAATTAGAGGAGGGAGAAGAGGATTACAAACCAATTAGGAAGAAGCAATAGAAAGATGAAAATGCAGTTGTGATGACAGTTGCAAGGGGGGAGAGAAAGAGAAGGATATACGCGGTGGGGGAAGGGCTAGAGTCAAGTGGTTAGAGTCAAGTGGTTAGTAGATGAGTATTGACATTGGATTTAAATTTCTGGAGGTTGTAGCCGTCAGGAAAGCAAGAATATGGGAGTGAGTTCCACAGGCGGGAAGTGCGAGAGAAGAAGCTGCAGGAGTAGAATTGTCGTCTGCATTTGACTAACCTAACTGTGAATGGGTGGGACTCAGTTGCCAGTCTGGTTGCACGAGTAAACACCTGTTGAGGAGGCACCAGTGACTTAAGTTCATCTGAGCAGAAGCCATGAAAGTACTTATAGAACAGACAAATGGAGGCCACATCTCGTCGGTGGGGAAGTGGCTGTAGTCGAGCCGCCAAGTCAGCACCTATCACATTACTAACTCTCCTTTGGAGCTTGTCGAGAACACTGAGGTGAGCGGCAGGGGCGCCTGACCATAAATGGCAGCAGTACTCTATGCAGGGTCGAATGGTAGACTTGTATATATGCAGGATGGATTCAGGCGGAAAGAACATCCTGGATCGACACAGTGACCAGTTGCAAACTGAATTTAGAAGGCTAAATAAGTCCTCTGAGTAAATAGTATCATGGCTGAAACTATGAACTACAATTATACCTACTTAGAGCAAAACCCGAAGCAAAAACCAAAAGAAAAGGGCTGAAAATCTGATTTTGATCCGACCCGATTGGATATCGGTGTATCGGTTTCCAATATCGAAGTCAAATAAGTCATTCAAGGATAAACTAACCAAAGTAAGTCCATGAAAATTTATCGTACCCATCGGGAGTAAAATTGAAGAAAATTAGCCATATTGATAACTGAATATCGGTTTTTGATTAGATTCAATAGAATATCGGGGGTATCGATTTCCGATATCGGGGAAAATGGGTCGACTGAGAAAATCTACTAATGTTTGAGACTAAAAACAATTTTATCAAGTTAGAGCAAATTCTACAGCAAGAACCACGATAAAAGGGCTGAAATCCTGATCTTGATCAGACCTGATCGTATATCGGGGTATCGATTTCCAATATCGGGGGGTAAATCCAAAAAAATAAGTAGACTGATTAAAAGCCTAAAGAATATTTGTGTAAAGTTTGGTGAGAATCGGATAAAAATTGTAGATTTGTATAAATGACATACATACATACATACATACATACATACAAACATCTTGCCTTTATATAAATAATTTCAACCGCTGAATATACTAATAGCAGAGCGTGTTCAAATTTGTTACTTAATGAACGATGCGTAAATCCGGTAGTAGCTACTGTTTTTGTTTGTTTGTTTGTTTGTTTTTTGTTTTGTTTTTTGTTTTTTTTTTGTTTTTTAAATTTTGCTTTTGTTTTAAATCTTCTATTTTTCCATAGTGATCAATTGGCTAGCGAGAGCGTAAATAGCCATCCGCAGACAGTCTTGTTTCGCTGGATCACAACTCTTCAGCACGGTTAGACATCCGATTGCTTGTAGCCAGGATAGAAATCAGCCGGCAATTTTACATTTAAGTTATAAGTGTTCAGTGGAGGAAGGCGGATTTTTAGCGTGTTATATACGCAACGTAAATGTTGTAATTTTGTTATTACAATGATTTATAAAAGCATTATATCACGACACAAATAAACAAGAATAATTCATGTTTCAGAAGAATACTGTTCTTCGTTAGGTGATATTTTAAAATCAATTAATTTTTTTTTTTTTTTTTTAGAAAAAGTGTGGTAGTTAGAGTATATGCATGATCAAATATGAAAATTAGGCTGAACTATGAAGTTGCAGATTTGTGTCGCGAAAGGAGGCAGAGTAGCCCGGTGTCAAGGCAACACACAGAAACACTCGCACATGCACACACCAGTCTTCACGAAACTTTGAAGTCGGCATGAATCTGCTCAGCTAGAGTGACAAAGTCTTTGTGCTTATCAGCGGTGGGCACATTTTTCTTAGATATTTTTGGAGTTAGTGAAGTCTTGTAGATGATGTCAACGCTACCATTTATTCAAATCGGAAGTAATGCTCGACACTTAAATGTTTTTAAGCCATGATAAAAAGAAATTCGAACTATGCTTCATGCACATACGTAATATCAACACCAACTTAGACAAACATTAAATGCATCTACAAAACTTTGTGCGTTTCGTATTTCAAATTCGAATCAATGAAAACTTGGAAAACGATAAACCAATTGCAAGAAGCCAACAAAACTTTCCTTCAGTGTTTGCGTTTAGCTCTGTTCTACTTACACTTGAAGCCTCAAATCCAATCTAAACATTTTAAGATTTGTTATGACAAACTTCATTTATTGACATGTTTGTTAAAGCTTGCAAGATCCTAGTAAAAATTGACGTTGACTTCCTATTGAATGCTCTGGGTAGACCCTTTCTCAGGAAATAATGACAATTACCAGGCGGTATGTTGCCTTATAAGTTGCTGTTATTGCTTTCCATATATTCTGTGTACATGTCATATACCGTCTCTATCAGACACACCCATTATATATATATATATATATATATATATATATATACTAAAGATATACTGTTAAATATAAGAGACACTGAATGTCTATTATGTTTGACCATGAGCCGTTATAAACATCGTATTTTGGCTTTAATTTCAGTTGAAAATAAAGACAAAAGTTCTCCTATATTTGGATAATTTTTTTATTAAGTTGGTTCTAAGCTTTCGGCTCACAAATTAATAAAGGTTTATCCAAATGTTGGAGAAGTTTTGTCTTTATTTTCACCTGAAATTAAAGCCAAAATACGATGTTTAGAACGGCTAATGATGAAACATAAGACATTTATTGTCTCATATTTAATAGTATATGTTTAGAAAATTATCTGCTGCCTCGATACACTATATATACATACATACACATATCTATATATATATATGTTAAAAGCAGAAATAGTGTTGTTCCAACGAAAGAAATTGGTATAGAATAAAAAGTGTGAAAAGCCGTGAACGTTTTGTTTAAAGTGTAGATTTATTGTTGTTGTTATACATGTTATGATACATTTAGTGTCCATAACGGTATTTGTGACGCTACACGTGTTTCAAGGCTAAAGTTGATTCTCTTCAGGCGAACAAATTATACGTATCGAGATCCGTTTGCTTTTCTGATGACCAAGGAATCGTGTATGAATAAATAAGTGATGACCATTATGGACACTTATCATAGCATAACATGTATAATAACAATAAATCTACACTTGGAGTAGATAGACTAAACTATCGCCCGGTTCACACTCCACCCTCGTCTATTGAACAGGTGAAGAGGCTCATCCCTTGTTTCCTGTTTAGGGTGCGGTTTCCGGTTTTCTATTTTCCAATCTTTTCAACCTTACCTTTTTTTATTTTTATTTTTTTCAATTGGAGTAGATAGACTAAACTATCGCCCGGTTCACACTCCACTCACATCTATTGAACAGGTGAAGAGGCTCATCCCTTGTTTCCTGTTTAGAATGCGGTTTCCGGCTTTCTCTTTTCCAATGTAGCCCCCTGCGCATCAGTGGCTTTTTCGCCTTGTTTGGGGTGATATGATTAAAAAAAACAAACTTTAAACAAAACGTTCATGGCCTCTCACATTTTTTATTCTAATATATATATGAGAAAATAGTAATAGTCGGTAAACGAATGACAAGATAGAAAGTGAGACGTTTCATTTCGAGAATGAACTTCTTCAGAATAAAACTTTTATTTGTGTGTATGTTCTTGTATTCCTTCTTCCGCGTGTTTTATACACCCAAAGGCTCTTTTGTTTTGAAATGTTAACTGTACAATGTTCGATTTGTCATCTATACACAAATGTGAACTTAGAGTGAAAAAGATGTTGTAAAGTAAATATTTGTGTTCATTGTTAAGTTACAGACTTGTGTGTATCACGATCAATAAGCATTAATTTAATTATAGTCGATTTAAGTAGATGTCTACTTGAAGCTAACATTGGGCTAGCATTTTCCTCTTTTTGTGGGGGCAATAAATTTTAGCTAGGTAAACTATTCGGCCGCAAAGTATTTGACAGCCAGGCAATGTTTAAGTACACTTTCTTACAAATGCAAATCTGTTAATATTTTTCAGCATCTGTTTTTGAAAATTTATATTGTCTTGACCGAAATATATATATATATATATATATTTTTTTTCTTCTCTCTCTCTCTCGTGTGGGCACATTATTAACTTATAAGTTAGTAACTCTCAATGCTCTTTCGTTAGTTTGGCCCAGGATTTTCTCACGTGAACCAGAGTGTTTTCACAGAATTGCTACTAACACGTTGACTGCTCGGGGTCAATTACAATATTTAACTTCAACCACTAACATTACAATAGCCAACTTAGACAATGAAAAAATTATCAGTTGATTTATAGCTTCAATTATAGTCTTAACTTGGTTTAAACACTTAAAGTATCTTAATCGCCTTTACAATAAATATCGCAAATGTAACATACGTCGTAAGATGCTCGTCCAACTAATAAGCACTTCATCACTCGTACTTTTTTCTTTTTTTAATCAGTTCACTCCTATCAAGGCAATAAAGCTACTAAGACAAAAGGGACTACTGTGAGAGAAAGAGAACTTAAAAAAAAAACTTTAGAAAGAATCAGAAACCAGGGCTAAATTTCGACTCGTTTTCATATGATCAGGAAGGAGTTTGGAAAAGCGGGAACGATTCCAGTGATAAACTATTCGTGTATATATTATGACAAAGTTTGTAAAAATCGTTTCTGAAATGTAAGGTTTATTAGCACAAATCTCAGATGGTAGTTTACGTAAGCTTTCGAAGCCATTATCAACGCCGAGTTGATTCAGCATCTCACGGCCCACAGGCTTTTCTCGGACAACCAGTGTGGTTTCCGCTTCACCAGATCTAATGCTGATATGATAAGGACCATTACCGAGTACATATACCAGGCTCTCGACAAGAATGGCGAAGCCCGAACCGTTGCCTTGGATATCTCCAAAGCGCTCGACAGTGTCTGGCATGCTGGCCTTTTATGCAAACTGCGGAGTTACGGTATAACGGGACATTTGTTTGACTTAATCCAGTCATTCCTCTCTAACCACACATTGAAGGTAGTATTAAACGGGCATGCCTCCCAAAACTAGCACACGAACGCGGGCGTCTCTCAAGGCTGTATCCTAGGTCTCACGCTCTTTCTGATCTACATTAATGATCTCCCCAATGCCATTAGATCCCAAGTAGTCATGTACGCTGATGACACCACAATTCACTCTCGCCTCGATCATAAACCCGGTATGGGCGACAAAGCGAACCTCGCTGCCGAGCTTGAAAAGGACCTCCAATCCATAGTGGACTGGGGTAGGAAATGGCTCGTAAATTTCAATGCTTTCAAAACGAAGCTGCTATCAACTAACCACCATATACAATCGCACTTACAGGCTTGCCTCCCAGAGAGTAAAACACTACGCCTCCTTGGCCTTACACTCTCGGCAATTGAATACTGCTGCCACATCTGGTCAGGTGCCCCTGCTACTCTCCTCGGGCTTCTTGACAAAATACAACGGAGAATCTGTAACATGACCGATACTGACGTGGCTTCCCTGTGCCTCATCTAAAAATAGTTTTACGGCTTCTTCTCTAATGAACTTAGATCATTGGTGCCGCCTAGGTAAGAATTTACACGAGATACTAGATTAGCAACTAGGTTCCACCCTTTCACAGTAAAACAGATAAGATGTAACCGTAATTTCTACTGCAATAGCTTTTTTCTCGCGCTTACCGCCTGTGGAATTCACTTCCACATACCTGCTTTCCCGACAGCTAAAATCTCCAGGAGTTTAAATGTAAGGTCAATAGACACCTCCTATCACACTAACTTGCATCTATTCTCCCAAAGCTCTCAACATCTACCCAATCCTCATTCTTGGTATCCTTACCCGTCTATCATCCTCCTTTTGACATTTCCTAAATCTAACTATCCTTTCTCATCACTTTCCCACCTAAGCAACCCACTGCGCAATAGTGGCAGTGGAATGCCTTGCTCGGAGTGAAACGATTATAAATAAAATTTTAAAAAAAAATAATTTTTTTCAATTTTAAACAGCGACGAGAAATAGCTTGGCAAATAAAGGATTTATAAAAATCGACAGCTCTTGAGCGGAACTATTTGAAACTTTGATTCTGTTTAAATTGATTTATGGCGCCTAATCTGAGTCTTCTTATCGAGTCGCTACACCCATACAGTCTTGCACTATAGAGGAGATTGATTTTACCATTTTTCCCTCCTAATCGACTTTGAACAATCTAGATAGTTGAGACTTAATGAGATAAATACTGACACTAAATATTAAATTCTTATTTTAAACCCCCTTTAGAGGAAATAAAACCAAATTATGCATTGAAAATGCATTTATGTAGCCATTCATTTGGCTAATATTTGATCAAAAAATGTTATTTTAATAGTAAATAAAAAACGTTTTTAGTAAATGATTTTTATGACATGGAAAATAAATCCAAATATTTATGTAATCATAACAAAATGTTCGGTTTAAGCGTCTGTAAAAACAAAGAAATGTCTCAGTTGATGATATGAACTTTTAGATTGTGGCTGCCTTGCTTCAAATCCGTAAACAACATAGGAAGTTTAGTTTCCCAGCTCTTTCAACACTGTGAATCTGAAAGAAAATCAGGCAACTAAAATTTTCTATTAGTCAAAGAGATGGTTTAATTTCATATTCCGATAATTTTTTCAGTGATTGCAGATCCACAAATTCCATTTTGGTATAGATTAATTCCGATCATTATAGAGCCACTGATTTTCATAAATTCTTTTTGGGGCAAATCATGATAGTACCTTTTTTACATAACTTACCTTGTAGGCTTGTAAAACCAGTTGGACTTCATGTTGTACCATCAACATAGGTAAAAACAGTTCTGAATGGTTGCTAAAATTTGATGTAATGAACACACAATTTGTGTAATTTTAGTGAAGCTGCTTCTTCAGAGCAGTTACAAGTCCTCCTTCACATTCAATATTTGCATTTGTGCTGTCCAGAAGAATATCGTTAAGGCTATTGATATTTTTTTTCAAGATACTTACAGCTTTTACTGAAAGAACAGCATTAGTGGCATCTGTAGTTTGAATTATTCTCTTAATGAGGTATTTTCCAATCTTAGTTCCTGTCTCTTGAGTAAATGTTAAATTATGTTCGAGGCACCTTTTTTTCTTTCCCTTTCTTTTTTATCGTTTCCTCTAATAACTTCTTCTCTCCAGCAAATCTTCATTAATCTTCCATCAATTCTGAAACACAAGCTTTTTAATGCCTTCAGTGTATCTTTCACGTGTCATTGCCTTTATTTTAGCCTATATCGATTTCTGACTTATCTACTACGTTTTTAAAATAAAACCTAGGGTGAAAATGCCCATGTGTATATATATATATATATATATATATATAATAAAATTGACTCTGTACGTATTCAAATCTTAAAATGTTACACAAGTAATTTTTAAGAACCACGAATAACCGGCAGAATCTAACTCCGTTATCGCCCTCGGCTATAAAGCTTTGGACAACGAGGGGAAAAAAAAAGAAAACTGCGGAGCACCGACAATACATACAGCACTTCACAGCAAAGAAAAAAACCCTCAAACGGAACAAACCACAAAGAAAGAAAAGTGCTCGATACTAAACTAACCAAAAAGGATTAACTAAGAGGCAGTTACGCAGAGCAAAAACACACGAGAAAAAATCGCAAGATCGCCAAGACCTACCGCGGTTTCGCACAACGGCTCGTCAGGGCAAAGGCAGACCAAGGACTTTTTTTTTCCTTCGAACACCCCCTTCCCCAATTGGGTTAGTCTTTAATAGATGTCTATTTATTTGATTAGTCCTTGGTCTGCCTTTGCCCTGACGAGCCGTTTTCAGTCTCTTCGCCAGAATTCAAAGACGAAGCTTGACGGTTTTGATTCCGTTTCGGTTTATATTTCCGACTTGCCGGAGTGAAAGAGGACTTGTTTCTGACTTAAGTTGACATTTTTTCCTTTGTTTATATTATTTGGTTGTTTTAATTTTTTTTCGTTTCAGTCTTTCTTTTATTTCTTTTGTCTTTTTACTGTTTATTTTGTCGGCTTCGGTCGCCATATTATTTTCTTTTTCGTACAGTTGTTAATTTATTTTAGTTTCTTGCTTTAATTTTATTTTCCTTTTCAGTTTTTGTTACATTTGTAGTTTATTTTCCTTTTGAAAGCTGTCTTATATATCGTTTTTTTGTGAGTTTAGGATACAAATACCGAGATGGCCGACCAGAGTCGGACCATCGTAAAGAAACTGTTTTCCCCTAAGAAGGACCCCCCCGATAAAAAAGATGATAAAGATGTTGCACCTCTATCCCCGGATAAGGATAATATATCTAAAGGGGGTCCTTACAAAAATAATAAAAAACAAAATAAAGACGAAAATGCTGAAGAAGCAGTAGTTAAGAAGCAGCAAGAAAAGAAAAACGAACAAATCAAAAAGCAAGACAAACAAAACAATAAGCAAGACGAAAAAGTAGAACCCAAGACAACCGGTGTAGCGGCTGGGGAATCACCCTGTGTATGGAGTTCCCCTCCCAAATGCATCGTCAATGTGGCGGAATTCGTCGAAAGAGCTAAGCAGTTCGTACATCTGATCACTGATGACGGGCTCTTAGTAGACCTTGAGGCGAAAGAACGCATTGCAAAAAGAACAGTGTCAGTCTTTGTGCTTGACAAGCTCACGCGAAAAATTTGTCGTAGCACAAAAGGCACAGTGATGAAATCACTGATTTCCTTGGGGGTTATGCCCCAACAAATCGTCAGAAGTAGTGGATATTTCATGTGGGACGTTCTGTTGCCCACGCCCGAGGACTGTGTGGAGATGACTTCCCGTGATCTCATCACTAAGGACTTCATTCTCCGCACAGAATACCTAGGACGGCGAAGGACCCAGGTAACCGTTCATGAGATTCCTCACTATATTCTCGGTGAGCACTTAGGGGCATATTTGATGCAGTATGGCCCTATAGTAAGTGTGACTCCGGAATATGAGGTGGGTGAGTGGAAGTTCGAATTGATGCTCGATGGTGAGGCCTTCACTTCCATTCCCAACTGCTTGGAGATTGGCGGGAAAACCTTCCCCGTCATTGTGATGGGGAGAAAACCGACGTGTTGGAAGTGTGGCGTGATTGGTCACCTCGCCTCTTCCTGCCCAGAGAAGAAGGCCTCTGGAGTCCCGCCAAAAGCCAATCCCCCTCAAGCTGAAACCTCTCCTTCCGTAACGCCTGTAATGGGCCTACCTGCGGCTGGCACCGGTGGTGTAAAAACCCCGGTTGGGTCTCTCCAAGAGCCCACATTGCCTGTGCAAAAGAAGGCGGAAGATGCACAGGAATGGCAAGTCGTGGGTAGAGTGAAAGGGAAGCCCCAAGCAGCGGAGTCTCAGTCCCAGATGGCCCCCAAGGACAAGGGCACTAACAGTCCCAAGGGTGAGGCCCCGGCTAGCTATGCCAAAAAACTACACGAGATGTCCCTCAAATATGATCCAGGATATGCTAAATCATTAAAAATCACAGAACTAAATGAAAAATTGAAAAAGTCAACAAAGAAACAATCAAATCCAAACACTGCATCACCAAAAATTAGAGCCCCTCCCCCAATAACGAAATCATTGCCAATAACCCCAACTAAACTGACTCCCCTTAAAAAATGCTCTCCTATAAAAAAGAACATTGAAACCTTTACTCGTCCCTCAGCCTCAGCCCCTGTATCTCCATCACGGGAAAAAGTTAAACCCCGGACAAGAACACGTTCACTCACACCTACACCCCAAAATGTCAATGAAGTGCCCATTCCCTCATTATCACAGCCCTCACCTGCCTCATACTCTGATATATCCCCTGATCCATCCCCGGCTCCATCTCCTGCTAGGAGTACTCATCAAAAAAGGCAGAGGAGCCCTAGTTTGGAGAGGAAAGAGAAGAAGAAGAGACAGCAGCTACCATATAATACAGGCGAAAAAGTTTGCCAAATCAATCCCAACCAATCCGAAAAAGCCAAGCAATATGGAAATCGGATACAGGCGCTAAAATACCTGCTATCCTTTCAGAAGCTTGGCGACAAAGCCATAGACAATCCAAGAAACTTCCCCTTTGCCCAAAGGATCCTGTCGGTAATTCGGACTGGTCCGGGTTCCCGACAGGCCTGGGCAATGGCGGATGAGGCGCTGAAAGCATACAAAGACATGAATCCACCAATCATCATAACGGACAATGACCAAACAAAAAATTTAAGACAATATTGCTCGGGGAGGCTCCCAGTTTTCGTTCACCCCTCCCTTTATAGAGCGCTAAAGCTAACTTTTCCCTGGGATATCGGCGGCCTCGCCCAAAAGGGCCGCATTGACACCGAAATGGGTGGAGGATCCATGGGCGGAGCCGTTGGTATCCTTTCCCCGGTCATGTTTAAAGGAGGTGCCCAACCCTAGAGTTATTAACAATGGATCTCTTTCTAGCTAGTCTGAATGCCCTGGGGCTGAGGTCGGAGTCTCGCAGGGCGAGACTCGTTCGCGACCTCCAGCGCCTGGGGGTGGATATATGTGTTTTGCAAGAGACTCGTTTCCATTCTGGTGACCATGATGATATTCTGTCGAAGGGGTTTCACCTCTTCTCAGCATGTTATGATGGCCGCTCTAGGGGAGTTTCTTGGCTGGTTAAACGTTCTTTGAATGCTGACTGTACACTTGTCTTCGCGGATACTGAAGGCAGGCTTTGTGTCTTGGATGTTACCATAAACGAGCAGGCTTTCCGTTTCATTGGGGTTTATGCGCCCAATGCCAGTAGGGAGCGGACCGACTTTTTTCGGCGGATCGATCCCTTTTTAACGACATCTCGACGGGTAGTTTTAGCGGGTGACTGGAATGTCGTCCTCGATCCCGATATAGATCGTACGGGTACTAGATTGGGTACTAACAACCCGGATGTAAAACCATTTCGGGACTTTATCGGCAGGCTTGATCTTGTCGATAAGTACCGGAATGAGCTTCCCCGGGAATTAGCATGGACTTGGACTAATAGGGGCAGCTCGGCTTCGGTGTTGCGTACAAGCTACATCGACCGAGTACTAGTTAGGAGAGTCGACTTAGGGCTCTTAGGCTGTCCAAGTTTTCATAGTATAGTTTATTCGGACCATAGGCTCGTCCGGGTTCGTCTAAACTTAGATAAGGCTAGGATTAGAATGGCTGGTTACTGGAAATTTAACACATCGTTGTTCGATGAGAAGGATTTTCAGGACCAGCTACTACTAACCATAAAGCGGGAATTGACGGGGGCCGTGGTTGGGAATAAGTGGTGGGGACACCTTAAGTCAACCATTAGGTCGTTTGCCGCTGAATATAGTAAGCGACTCAACCGAGATAGAATAGCAGCGCAGACGGCACAAGAAACTAGATTAGAAAGGGCCATCAAATCGGGAGATAGTGGGGAAATAGCCGTAGCTAGGGCAGAGCTGGCCTCCTTGCTTATCAAGAAGGATCAAGCTCTGGTAGTTAGGGCTAGGTTAAAAAGAATGTCTTCCGAGGCGACAAATATGGCCGCTGAACTGCGGACTGAACAAATCCGAAATATCGCAAATCGATACATCGACAGCGTCACATTGCCGGATGGGCGGACCGTGACTACAAACGATGGCATATGTGAGGCTTTTCGGTCTTATTTTCAGGATCTTTTCACCAAGGAGCCCGGTCTGAGCGAAGCTCAGTTCGCCACCTATTTAGCTGACTTTCCTCGCCTTGAGGCGGCTGAAGCGGCTGGGTGCGAGGGTCCGATAACAGAGGCGGAAATCTGGGACGCGCTGAAGCAGGTCGGTCGTGACAAGACTCCGGGTATTGATGGTCTTCCCTACGAACTGTACTTGAGGCAGTCGCACGTGCTTGTCCCTCTGCTGGCAGTGATGTTCAACCACTGGATGAAGAACGGGAGTATTCCCGATCGCTTCACCAGAGGTGCGATCAAGCTGCTTCGTAAGGATAAGCGCGGAGGGGATGGGATTAGTAACTTTCGGCCCTTAACTATGTTAAATACAGAGTTAAAGATTTTGGCCAAGGTCTTAGGCAACCGTTTGCAGGCTGTCCTGCCTAGTCTGATTGGCCCCGAGCAGACTTGTGCTGTGAAGGGTAGGACTATCCAGGACAACCTTCATACGGTACGCTTGATCTTAGAAAAAGTCGACGGAGAAGCCGCGCTGATCAATTTGGATCAGTCCAAGGCTTTCGATAGGGTTGACCATCAATTTCTCGGATCTGTTCTCGAGGCGGCAGGTTTCGGGCCGCACTTTCGCGCCTGGATACGTCTCTTGTATCGGTCCCCCGGAGCTGTGGTGGAAGTGAATGGAGTAAGGTCGAAGCCTCTCATGTTGTCCAGATCTATTCGTCAAGGTTGCCCCTTGTCGCCGATGCTGTACGTTCTTGCGTTGGAGCCATTCCTCCGCAAGTTAAAGGCGAATCCGGTCCTACAAGGAATTACCCTCCCTGGTTCGAACACCTCGGCCAGGTATTCTGCCTATGCCGACGACGTGACTGCTTTTGTACAAAGCAGTGCCGAGATACACGAAGTCGGAAAGGAAATCAGCAGGTATGAAACGGTAACGGGAGCCAAGATCAACCGTGATAAGTCTGTGGGCTTGCGGTTGGGTTCGTGGAAGGGAGTTTCCCTTCCCGGGCCCTTCAGCTGGACAGACGGGCCTGTTAAGATACTCGGCGTCTTTTTTGGCCCCGACCTCCAGGTGGAGATGAATTGGTTGGAGGTCCGAGAAAAGGCTGAGGCTGCAGTTCGTCTGTGGTCTCGGAGGAATCTTTCCTTGAAGGGGAGGGCGGAAGTTTGTGCTTCGCACATCTACCCGCTTTTACTTTACCGGCTCTCGGTTCTTCCCCTCCTGTCCACCGAACTAGTTTTACTAGTGAGAATCTTGTTCCATTTCTTATGGCGCAAGAGAGCTCCTATGGTGCGTCGCGAGGTCTGTTGCCTCCATCCTGCTGAGGGCGGTCTAGGGATGCCCAACGTTGAGATTCGTCAACATACGCTGCGGCTGAAATTCTTAGACCGAATGTGTGCGCAAGACGAGGGTAACGGCCTCTTCTGGAAGGAAGACGCTAAGAAAGCTTTTCCAGCTTTGAGAAGTGTGCATGAGGGAGAGGAGGAGGCCCTGCGCAATCCTCGTGCCGAGTGCTCCTTCTATCGCGAGTGTCGACGTGCTCTGGGTTTTTTCACACGGGTCAAGGAAGGCCTCTCCGACACCCGACTGTTGTCTCCTAAGGCGTTATATCGTGTGTTAGTACGGGGGGCCGCCAAAGATGATTTGAAGGAAAGGTTAGGTTTGACGAATGAGGAGTTTCGCTCTCTCTGGCCTTGGGCGCCCGGGTGGAGGTGTCTCAATAACGACGAGGCATCGCTTACCTGGCTGGTGTTGCGGAAGGCTCTCTGGGTCGGCAAGAGACTCCACGCAGCGGCGTTGGCAGTTACGCCAAAGTGCGTGCG
The DNA here is from genome assembly GCA_037127315.1 of Ascarosepion bandense. Lineage (NCBI taxonomy): Eukaryota > Metazoa > Mollusca > Cephalopoda > Sepiida > Sepiidae > Ascarosepion > Ascarosepion bandense. The sequence continues at coordinate 3,134,402 of JBBBDQ010000701.1, read as the reverse complement.
CTGTGGTTTTGGGGTGGAGTCTTTGGACCACATCTTCTTTCACTGCAGTGTCGTACGGCCGTTGTGTGAGTTAATTGAAGGCTACATGGTTCGCGTCTTGGGTGGAAAGGTTTTTGTCCTTGAAGTCAGTGCCGTTTGTAGCAATGTTGTGCACCAGTTGAAAAAGAATGAACACTATGTGTTCTTGTGTTTACTCGGCATTATGAGAGTCGTGATTTGGACGACGCGACAGAAGGAATTTTATGAAGGTGAGAAGTTTTCCTCTTCTCAACTGGTTTTGTTTTTTAAGCATCAGCTTAAAATCAAAATCAGGGCGGAAAGGAGGCGGCTCTCTTCATTAAAATTTGGCGAAAGGTGGGTGACTGCTTCGCGTTTGGTGAGTGTGAAAGGGGCTAGTTTAGATTTTCACTTGGAGGTGACCTAGGCTAGAGGAGATTGGTCACCTGCTTTAAACTTGATCAGCCCAGCCCAGTGTTAGTTTAGTTTAGGGCCGTTTTCTTTTAGTTTCTGGAACAATTAATTTTAACTTAGCTAGGGTATGAATGGTCATAGCCCCTCCCCACTTTTATTTTTGTCCCCTTTATCTTTGGTTAATATTCCCTGCCCCCTCCCCATTTAGGTGACAGTGATGGCGGTTCTCTGGTATCTGCGGGATGCCTTTTCGTTTCGAGTGTGTGATTTCGTAATTGTTATCGTGTCTAAATGTGTGAGTGGATGTGTGAGTAATTGTAGATTGTACAAATGATTCATGTTTACTTTATAATCCCGCGGTATTTTCGTCCAGTTAAACGCTTTCACTGCCACATTTAGACTGTGAGGGCTACCCCATACTAACATCAGTTTTATTCAGTTGTGTAAATATTATTTGAAACATCAAAGACATTGGGGATTTGTTTTTATCATCCCAGCCCCACAAGATTGTACATAATTAGTTTAGGTAGGGTCTCTTAGAGAGAGTGTGGCTTTGTGGTGCTTGTGTAAGTTAGTGTTGTGTGACTGATCGTTTTGGTGAAAGAAATATTATAAGAATGTTTGGGTCAGTGATAGAGGCTAGTTAAGTTAACGATAGGACAGATGAAGACCAGCCCTTCTCCAACCCCCTTTTAGGCCTTGTGCCAAATTTATACTTTTCCGTATAATAAATATTGCCCTGACGAGCCGTTGTGCGAAACCGCGGTAGGTCTTGGCGATCTTGCGATTTTTTCTCGTGTATGTATGTATGTATGTATATATATATATATATATATATATATATATATATATATATATATAGACTCTTCAGAAATGAATTGAGTTCTTTTCGGTGACTGGCGTGTGTATATACTGCTTATATACAAAATATATAATAAAATTTCCTTTCTCTGATTCCATGCGCCTATGGCTTGGTGGGTAGCGACTCTGACTGACACCAAATCGGTCGAGTTTCGATCCCAGCCACAAGCAAGTGGATGTGTCTAGCCACACTGATAAGCTTTGATACAACGAAACAGGCTTGTATATGGATGACTAATATATATATAATTTTTATAATCGTCTCATCCCACGCAAGGCAGAGTTGTCACTGTTAGGCAGGGGATTACATAATAGGAGAGTGAAGAGAGAGGAGAACAGGTCACAGTAACGGGTAAGAGATGGGTGCATTGGGGTAAATGGTACTGCGTGAGAGCGAAATGTAAAGTGAGAAGTCGGATGGGAATCAAGAAGATAAGAGATGCCAGTTGACGTTGAATTTAACCTCTTGGAGATTGTAGTCATCAAGGAAATAAGAATATGGAAGTGAGTTCCACAAACAGGAAGTGTGAGAGAAGCTGAAGGAGTAGGACTGGTGGCTACATATTATTGTTTTCACAGTAAAAGGGGTGGGAGCTTGTTACCAGTTTAGTAGCTCGAGTAAATTTAGAGCAAAATCTGTGAAAGAGTACTTTTTGTTAAAGAATATTTCGTTTTTTTTTTTGTTTTTTTTTGTTTTTTTTTGTTTTTTTTTTAGAAATTCTTTCGTTATTTTTTGTTTGTTTTTTGTTTATTGTTAGAAAGTATTTCGTGTTCGAGGGAACTAGTCGGTGAAAGATAGACTGGAATCGGGCCGCCAGGTCAGCATTTACTACATTGCAGATTATTTTTCCAATGTTATTGAGAACCACAAGGTGAACAGCAGGAACACCCGACCAGATATGACAGCAGTATACAATGCTCGGGAGGGATGGTAGATTTATAAATATTCATGAAGAATTCAGAAGAATTTCCTGGCCCGACACAGGGACCCAACCTTCTTAGCAATAGATTTAGCTATTAATTCAATGGAGTTGTTCCACTCAAGGTTAGCTGCGAGAGTGAGGCCGCTGAGGCGTAGTGTATTGCTCTCAGGGAGTCTAGCGTGATCCATGCTTATGGTGGGTCTATGGTGGTTAAAGGATAGAAGCTTCTGTAAATCAAAGAGAAAGGCATGAACAAAACAAGCCCTAAGAGGGGAAGAAACATTTCTTATATTAAGTTTTTCTCTGATATTTTAATTTGATTTTAATTGCATTTCCTCAAATGTCCTACGCTACACGCAGTCTTAATAACAAAGAGTGAAAATGCTGAATTCTTTTAGGACCACATGTTACAGGTATATTTTCGTTGATGTGCCGTAACTCTTCAGAAATTAAGCAATTAAGTAATTTCCACTTGCCCATAACAATTTTTGCTTTAAATTTTTTTCCTTTTGGTATTGCTCTTAAATCCCGTTCCACCGTCTACTTGCTTAAGCCTATCAAGTATGTTCCATGCTAAAAAGAAATGAAGACATCATGCAAAATGTCATCCAACAACGACTGATTACCAAACCCAACGTGCAACAACTCCAAGCCTTATAACTTGTAACTAAAAACTCAGTATCATGTTTCAATGTCTACCTGTCATAGCATTTTACATTTTTACTTTATTTTTTTTTATTTTTTACAGATTATCAACTTTTTGCAGGTTATTTAAAACCAGAAAATATTTTTAGATTGTAAGAATTTTTTAAAGGATAGTAATGTTTTACTGATACAAGTCCAACTAACTAACCCTGGATTTAAATGAGCCACTCTGATTTCCAATTTCGAGCCGTTACCCATTGTTGCATCCGTACGTACGAGATTAAAACAACTGGAAATTACAAGCGTCAATGATCTAGGTACTGACGAGGTTTGACGTTGCTTAACTTTGGTGATCGTATGCAAAAAAGTGAAATTACACGTAGATTAAAACCCACTATTCAAGCATTTACATTCTCGAAAATAAATCGTTTTCATCATTTATTTTCAGTTCAACATATCACCCTAAAAGGAGCGGTTCTGCTCCAAAACATGAAAATGTTTGTGTAGTAATACTGTGCTTTTATAAACCATTGTAACAATTATTACTATATATATATATATATATATATATATATATGACGGATTCTGTTCACTTCTGCGTTTCTATCAATCATCTATATTTATAACCGCTTTTCTGTCTTTATAGCTGCTTTCCTATCTATCTATCTATCTGCATACATTTTATTTTCTTCCTCCATTTCTATCAATATATCACCTACATTTGTAACGCCTTTCTTTTATTAACATTATTATTAATAATAGCAATGCTTATAACAACAACCATGATAATAATATTAACAACAATATTACTATTATTGATTTCTAAGGTAAAATGAATTCACTTCTATGACTTATTTCAACAGAATTCACTATGCCAAGGTCACTGCAAAAGAATTACCCAATAATAAATGATGTGGTTTCCGATATTGCGAGAAATGTAATGTGAATTATTATTATTTATTAATTATAATTAATTAATTAATTAATTATGATTATTATCAGTCGTAAAAATGACCATAGATATGTGATAAGAAACAGGAAAAATGTCGTTGGCGAAACCCGCCTTGTATACCACTAGAAATTAATCTCATGGGGTTATACCTATACCATATCGCCACTGAATATATTTAGTTGGTTTTGTTTAGTGGCATATCACCTACTATAGTTATTTAATTCCGAAATTTAAATATTTTTACGCATTTTATTTTTTGGGAAATAATTGTTTTAGTAATAAAATGTTACCTCGAGATAGGGAGGAAATTAAAAGCATGGTCGGGCTGTACGATCAACATAGAAAAACCTTATATTAACAAAAAAAACTTGGATACATGATTAAATACAGTGCAGCGCCAAGTAATCGCATGTGAGAGACCTGTTAAATTAAAACAGCATTCGAAATACTACCTATATCTCAACTTAGGTAAATGACACCATTTGAATACGAACATGACATCGTATACTCTTGGCGTCAGTTTGGATTTTCTCCTAGATATTGTTGTAATCTTGAATGAATATTGTATTTTCTTGATTTCACATGAAAACCTGAACATATTTTTCAATATTTACTTTCAAAATTAATGTTTTAACGAGTATACCGCTGCCGTTAAAAATGACAGCAAAATATTTGAGGGGGTTATTAGCTGTTCTCACACAGGTTGTACCCGCTAAACATGACACTGCGGTCTTTATTATAATAGTTGTTATTGATAGATATATATATATATATATATATATATATATATATATATATATTATAAACTCGACGACATAACTATTGCAACACAAATACGCAGTAAGAGCTTTCATAACTCTTAGTAAACAGAATGACATTAGCCAATGCTAACTCGCTATTGTCTATCTCTCCATGAGCATGACAGGGGAAAATATATATATCTAAACACCCACAACGGCCTTTATTAAAATAGTGAAGATAATTTAGATAATTGGTGAAAAAGAATTTCCTTTTAAACTGACGCCAGATTATAAGGGCTATTCCGAGAATGATTTTATCCCTATATAGAGACAACATTTTGAAACTATATGTATGGATATTTATCTTCTATGTGCCCTGTTCCTTCAGGACGTAGACGATCATGGCTTTCCACGTCTCCCTATCCTTGGTGGGTCTTAGCACGCCTACTGTTTCACCATGCAACCCTCGTTCCATCATCCACCCGATTAGGTCCTTCAAATATGTTATCCGTTGCTTTCCCCTGTCTCTTTTTCTCCCTCTATCTGGCCTGTTAGTATCAAGTTCTCCAAGCCCTCCTTTCTCATTGCATGTCCCAGAAACTTCAACTGTCTCCTCCTGATGCTCAGTATTAGTTTCCTTTTCGTTTCCAAGACCTCATCATTGCATCATTGCTCACATGTTCGATCCGTGATATTCGCTGCATACTTCTGTAGAACCACATTTCAGTTGCTTCAAATTTGTCCTTCATCTTTGATATTATCACTGAGTTTGAAAACAATTCCTTGATTGTCTACTAATTTAATTCTTTACGTGTTTTTACATTTATCTTTTTTTTTTAATTAGTTCCCTCAGAATCGTTGTTTTTTTTTCTTTTTTTTATCAAGCGTGCTGCTGGTGAATTCTCTGACCTTTCTTTCTTGGTAACCGTACTGAAATGTCCAATTGAAATCGTTATTGATCAACGTTTTTTTTGTTTTTTTTGTTTTATTAGTTACCGATACGAGCCAAATCAGTTGCTATGTATGGCACTGCCAGAAATTTATCTAATGCGATAGATATAAAGGCTGGAATTTACATCAATAACGGCTATATATATATATATATGCCTTATTTTATATTTACCAAATATTTGTCTTCGAGTAGTTATATGTGTGTGCGCGTATGTATGTATGATTTTCTATTATAATAAAGACCTTAGTTTATTTATTTGTATGTTATCTAAAGTAGTTGACCACCCGTATCCTAGGCCGCTAGAGCACTCAAGCCTAAATCAAGATGACATTTGACTTCATTCTTGCAAAACAATGAAATATTCCCCCAAAGATTTCTGCCTGCCCAATTTAACTTAGAAGGCTTGGGTCCAATGATTTTATTAGGAACTTCATAAAGGTATCGCACGCTAAGATTGTCTCCCCCAGACAGATAACGTCAAGAAGATAAAATCGACCCTGTTGAGATTCTATCCAGTCTGTCATTGTTAAAAAGCGAACGATATATATATATATATATATATATAAACACGAGCGTATTCTTACCTGTTTCTGCGCATGCGTGTACTGATCTAAGTCGTATCAAATGACTTTATTGTATTGATAAATAATATATTGATTCCTTTCATAACCGTTGCAAGACGAAATCGCAAGTTAGGACTACCTTTGTAGGGAAAGTGCGGTTTTTGTGTTTGCAGTGATTTCCTATCTTTTCTTTTTTTTTTTTTTTTTTTTTTTTTTTTATCTGAGCTTTTGTTCTGATAATCGATTCCCCTTTCTTTTTCGCCGAGTAATATCTAACTTCCTTCCAAATGTAAACTTGCTTCTGGTTCTAAGTGGACAGTTCCAATCTTAAAGAATGGAAATTAATAATAATAACGAAGAATTACTAACAATAATCTCTTTGTATTTGAAACATCATTTCCTTTTATAACGAAAGGCTTTCACGAGGGCCAGGATGGTAAAGGACCCCCTCTTTTTGTACCGAATTTTTTTTTATCTTTCTTTATATTACAGTTTGGAAACAAACCCTCAAATCAAACTTCCATACGCATCAAAGTTTCTTTTGCTAAATAATAAAGATAAAAATCAGAAAATATCAATACATACCAATATCTTTCCTTTTTTTCTTTATATAGACATAAATATTAACAACTCCATATACAGAGTCCTTAATCTTGATCATGCACCTATATATGTATAATCTCTCGATATGTTGATATCAATTAACGTCCGTTGCTAACGAGCGACTTTTACTGGTCTCTTTTAGCAGATTTACATTCCAATTGTCCACCTATTGACGGCGTTTGATTGCTATCTACCCGTCTAACCGGCGCTTGGTTGCTATCTGGCCAATTTTTCTGTATAAACATGATTATTTCTTGCAGCAAAATTCTATCTTCAGTCTCACTAGACATAAAACTTCGAATATATTGATTGCTTTCTGATCTTGAACTTATATGTAAATATATATCAAGGCAACAGGAAAACTTATCTTAGTCGACGAGTTTCGTCATCTGAGGGAAATGCAATGATATTATTATGTCACAAGTTTGTAAAAAAAAAAAAAGCTATTGATTTAAAAAAAAATCAGATGCAAATATTCATCAGTCAGTCAGTTAAGTGCCATACGTGATACACGCTTGGGCGATCATGTCTCGAAAGAGACATGACTAACTGGGCAGAAGATTACCCCGCAGTAGGTTGCCATTGCTTTCTGCGGTAGACTGGTTGCAAACCAATGCTATAGAACCCAATCTGTCTTGCTATTTAACCCATAATTGGAGAAAAGAGACGGATTAATACCTTTCCCAAGGTTATTTGCGCGTAAGTGAATGCAAGGAATGCAGCTGGAATTCTAACTCGGCTCCCCGATTCCTCGTTCCGAGTCGATATCCACTGCACCACAATGCACATCCGTTAGCCAAAAAGTTTAGCAAAGCTATGGAGAACGCCAAGTGACACAATTCAATGTCTAATAAAAGAAAGTAAATAAATGATGTTTTTGAAGTTTGATTGTTGTTTTAAGTACTTGCATTTGCCTTGATGACAAAACACGTAAGTTAAGTTTTCCTTTTATCTTCATTGTTCTTTTACAAATATATTCTGTCAAAAATTTTACAAATGCTCCCACATATATAGTGGCCTATTTAAAAAAACATTCTACTACCAAGTTCTTTCTATCTACAAAAGACTAATTTAACAAATACTGAGCTCACTATAGACTTCACCTTTTAAATTGAAACCAGTTATACTCTTTCTTTCCTAGATACACACGCGCACACACAAAAAAAATAACGAACTTAATTTTGGCGTTTACAAGAAAGCTACCAACAAAAACTACCTGGTCATTTTTACTCAAACCACTCTTCTAAAATTAAACCATGAATAATTACAGATTTTTATTTAAAAGCATTATGAATTTTCAGCCCCTCGAAGGACACGTTCCAGAAGCTGAGTAAAGTACTAACACACAGGAAAACTTCACTAGAAGCAAAGAAAAGTGTTAGATTGCAGTTCTTCTTCAATACGGCAGTGAATGCTGGACAATATCATCGAAAATGAGAACAAAATAGCGGAAATGTGGTTCTACAGAAGGATGCTGCGGATATCATGGACTGAGCATGCAAGCAACGATGAAGCGTTGGAAAGAATGACAACATAAAGGAAATTAATACTGAGCATCAGGAAGAGGCAACTGAAGTTCCTGGGACATGTAATGAGGAAGGAGAGCTTGGAGAACCTGATACTGACAGGCCAGATAGAGGGAAAAAGAGACAGAGAAAGCCAGCGAGTAACAGGGCCTGTTTAGGTGGATGACGGAACGGGGTTTGCGAGGTTTAACAGGAGCAAACATACTAAGAGCCACCAGGGATAGGAAGACGTGGAGAACTATTACCGCCTACGTCCTGAAGGAACAGGGCACATAGATGAAGTATTTATTCTATATAGAAACGCACATATATAATATATACAACGCAAAAGAAAGACATAAAATAGACAAACGCAATAAAAATAACATTAATAATATTAAAAAAAACAGGTACATTATAATATTACTATCTACCAACTCCGTAACGTCCACTGCCTAAAACAGCTTATCTCCTCTAAATATTATTGAAATTGTCACAACAACTTCTAAAACCATTATGGATATTATCAAATCTAAAACAAACCGTCACAATAATAATTCAGAAACAGGTATATGTAAAATAAGTTTCCAAAACTGTTTCTCACGATAGATTAAAGAAACATAGACATTTTTTTTTTTCAGATTTGTATATGAGCACAAAAGGGGGGCTCATAAATAACAATTTTACAAATGCATTTGCTATACACAGATATGTATAATTATACTTATTAAGTTAAGATCAATTGAAAGAAACGGTTTTTCTGAAGGACATTTAGCTAGTATCTCAGAAACAATTTCTAACGTAATGGACCTGAGGATATTAGCACAAGCTTGATATTGTGAGGATACGCGAATATTTGTCTCATAAATGTTTGAAATGCAATTTTTAGCATGCCTGGTTCCATTTTTAGTGGATTGTGCAGGAGGTAATCTTCAGTTGTCAGAAACAGTCCTTCTCATTTATGAGACAGTTTTTTGTAAAGGCTTCTGTCATTTCACGTTAAACAGGATTACTGTTGTTTGGAACAATTTCACTATCTAAAGCTAATTCGTTTCCAATGCAACTCGGTATGCATAATAGGTAAGTTGTGCAATATGAAGAGGTTCGAAATCCTATCGAATTCGTTACATTCACTTTCAAGCAAATACTTGGAAAACGTATGAATACATAATGTCTCTTCCAGCTAAAAATTAAATAGTAGGGCAGACTGGTCTCTTCCCCACATTCGGTGGCATTTAGTAAAAAAAAATGATAATAATAATTGGGATTGAATCTCATAAGTCATTTTTTAGATTTATTTTTTATAATATCACCCCGAGAAAGGCGGTAACGCCACTGATGTGCAGGGGCCTACGTGAAAGTGAAAAGATTGGAAAAGAGATAACTGGAAACCACATCCTAAACAGGGAACAAGGGATGAGCCTCTTCACCTGTTCAACTGGATTATCGTAGCTGATGCTACTTTCTTACGTGAAATGACAAAACGACGGTTAATTTAAGAATCATAATTAGCCATTTATATATATATATATAATTTAACTGCAAGTAAGGTAATAAAGCCATTAAAAACCAAAGGGTTACTGGGTGAATAAAAAACAATAAGAAAGGAATACAATAACAGAAGGGGAATCAAGAAGACAGATAACGATCGGCATTACATTTAAGTTTTAATATCAAAACTTGGTTGGCTGGATAGTAAGTAGTTGGAAGATAGTTCCACCTGAGAGTACTGTGAGAAAGAAAACAGCGTAGAATCTAGAATTACACCTTAATGAAAATGTAAGTACTTCTCCGTGTCTGTAAGTGTCCGTCCGTAACTTTCTGTCTGTCTGTAAGTGTCTGTCTGGGCACCCCAACGTGGTTTAATGGTTAGCAAGCTTGTCTTGCTAGCACCTATTACAACAGAGTATTGAGTTTGATCCTCATTGGGTACCCCATACTTTCGGCCTGGTGCCACATCTAAGCGGTGCTTAGAAAGTCAACTGTAAGTGTCTTTCTGTAGGTTTTTCTCTTAAAACAAGTCGCGTCTTTGATATGTTGTCTTAGCACGCCATCAAAACGTAGTAGTCAATTATTTATCAGGTATTGGCATAGCCTCTCTGTGTGTGTGTGTCTCTCTCTCTCTCTCTCTATATATATATATATATATATAGTTCAATAATTAATACCAACAATATGATCCAATTATATATATATATATATATGTATATATATAGTAACTGAAAACTAGTAATGTCTCATATATCTTTTCCTTCTTTCCATGCTATCAAAATAAAATAGTCCATTACTTATGTAAGGGTGCAACAGTCATGTTAATTAGAGAAGTCAAGCAAAATTTTAATATTTTTTTAACCAGAGTGCATTCCCCACGCTTTTTAAATTTTATTGTCATCTTTAGAGCAGCAACTTTTTCACTTGATCTGGAGAAATGTTCAATAATTAATACCAACAATATGATCCAATTATTTCTGCTCGACTTTCATAGGACATAGAAGAATCTATGGAGCCCAGTGATCGTCCAACACTTGCAGGGATTTAGCAGAGAACGTAAGAAAAAATATTTCCCTTGCAAATATTAACTGTCTTAAAAGCTTGTGAAATAAAGTATTTTTCCACATTTTTTTTCGGTCCTGGGCATGACGGTAAACTGCATCCGGCAGGAAGGGCTCTGATTGGGAGGTTGTGACGAGCGTGAAACCATCTCTTAATTGCTGTTGTTCCCAGGTTCACCCTGACTCGGAGTGGTAGCACCTGTTAGGGTCCCAACTATTGGCAAATAGTTTGACCTCAAACTGGGGTTAAAACACTATGAAAGTATAAAAATACACTTTTATAGAAATATATACATAAGAATAGACTTTTATAGAAAAAACATACACTTTTGAAGAAAAAATTATTTCTATAACACATTTTGAAGGGAAAAGATATTCGCAGCAAAACATTTTTGAATACAAAACTGGAAGACATGTTCAGTTTTCCAAAATAAAAAAAGAATAAAAACAAAAATAAATTCATTAAAATCTGATTAAATATAACCGAACATTAAAACAAAAGAAACAAAACTTAAAAGCCCACATTTTTGGCATTAAATAACCCACAGAGGTTGATATGCCGTTAAACAAAGCTCAAACATTTGTTTCCATCTGCTATGACGTTCAAAGTCTCAAGGACAGTTCATAAAATATATGGAAGGAAAGAATTGCTAATTAGGCACGTAGCGAAATTTTAGGATGTGGAAGATTATATCCTGGTACCTGATTGGATTTGCGATATATTTGGCAAGCCGAAAGAGATTATATAAATTACTGTCTCCGAAGACGCAAATGACTGCTTTCTATTGCCTACGTTTTAGGCTTTTTAATCAAAAGCGCCAACGTAAATCATTTTATTACAGAAAACACATGTACAGATCTGAAAATAAGGCATAAAATTTGAAACGTAGCTGCCTATATCGGGTTTACTCAATGTAAAGATAGACGGTATGACGTATTATCCGTGACACGCTTTCTTTAAGCTGAAGTAAGAAGTAAATCTGTTAATGGAATCGGCATAAACTCCACTTAAAGACAACGTCAATTAAGCAGTCGTTTAGAAATATTTTTAAATTAGACATTTGGAGAAACATAAAACGCTGAAGTACTATTTTTTTTATATGCAATTTAATCTCAGAAACTTATGTTAAATCTTAAATTCCCACGACTTAAACTGAATAAATGAAATAAAATTAACCCCTCCGGACCGGATTAACGAATACCTGGGCTGTAGCGGTTCAATTTCTAGGTTCTTAGTGTATTGACGACGGCTGTAAAAGTTTTCTACGAGAATAATTTAAATGAAATAATGGTGGTGAAAAGGTAAGTTAAGTGCCATACGTGATACACGCTTGGGCAATCATGTCTCTTTCGAGACATGATTGACTGGGCAGAATATTATCCCGCAGTAGGTTGCTATAACTTTCTGCGGTAGACTGATTGCTAGCCAAGGCTATAAAACCTATTATTTAACCCATAACTGAAGGGAAAAGACGGATTAATACCTTTCCCAGGGGTATTTGTGTGTAAGTGAATGCAAGGAATTATAACTGGAATTCGAACTCTGGACCTCGATTTATCGTTCCGAGTCGATATCCACTGCACAACAACGCACATGTATGAAAAGGTACATAGACAAAATAACAAATTCTTGATAAATGTAATTGAGGCGAATAGTGTAGGTTTCTTTTTGCTTCGGTGTGGAAAGTTGATTGGACACTGAGTTTTTGTATTAGATTTCAAACTCAAATTAAAAACTTTGCCTTAAAATGTTTTTTTGTTTTGTCGACTAGTAACTCAATTCGCTATCAGATTCAACAATTTAATCGTGGGGAATCAAAGTATTTCAACCTTTCTGTTACTCATGGATAGCTTTTTTTAAAATTTTCATTCATGCGTTTTATGTAGTCAGGAGAGTGTTGTATAGTTAGTGGCTAGGAATTAAAAAAAAATAAAGAATTATGCTCCCTGAAATTTTATGTACTGATAAAAAATCAGGAAGCATTATTCTCGAGTAATTGTGAGTAAACTAATCATTATCACAAAAGTAAATTCGATCCTTTATTCATACTTAAGACTTCAAGAGAGATATATTTTTGGTAGGTTGGCTGATAGATTATTTGTCAAATTGTTGTATGGAACTCTCGAGGAAGATCACACACTCTACTCAGTCGTAAAGTTAGCAGTAAACCACACATTCAAAGTGACTTTTTACTACGTGTTGTGGTGCAGTGGCTATCGGCTAGAAACTAGAAATCGGGAAGAGGAGTTCGAATTCCAGTTGAATTCATTGCATTCACTTACGTGCAAATACCCTTGGGAAAGGAATGAATCGATCTCTTCTCTCCAATTATGGGATAAATAACAGGATAAATTTGGTTCTATAGCCTTGGTTGGCAACCAGTCTACCGCAGAAATTAATGGCAACCTAATGCGGGATAATCTTGTGCCCAGTCAGTCATATCTCTTTCGAGACATGATCGCCCAAGCGTGTATCACGTATGGCACCTAACTGAGTGAAATGCAGTTCAAGCGACTTTAGGTTGGTCGTATTTTCTAACTTATAAATGCTTGTTGGTTTATACAAACTCTCTCGTTACTTCCCGAGACGCTAGCTTTTTATATGAAATCGAGTGAATATTCTATTCGCATGTCCCTTGTCATTATCACATACACGTCAGATTTTCAAACATTTGGAGTAGTTTCTTTTATACAAGCATATAAACTCGCCGATTAACGGAATTTATTTTTTATTTCCAAATTTTTACCTTGTGCCAGACTTAAAGAAGCTGAATAAAAAAAAACATAACGAAACTGAATTAAGAGTTCTAAGTTTCTGCAAACAAAACAAAAAAAAATAAGCAAATTTGTTTTCATGTGGTTTTAATAAAAATGTCTCGTATTTGTAATTCTAGAATGGAAACTAGTATGGCTCTTAATAAAGCATTCACTGATGGCTTCTTCTTTTACTTGAAAAGTGATTTTTTTTTTCATTTAGGAACTTCTTTATGTGCCGTGTCCCTTCAGGACATAAGCGATTATGAACTTTCATTCCCCCCCTATTCTCTATCTCTCGACATTTTTTTTTCTCTTGGTATCTCTCCCAAAACCCACCCCATCATCCACTTGCTCAAGCCAATCATTCCTAAGGCGCCAGAATCTGCTTCATTTAACAATTCTCAAATCCTTAGCCCCACCAGCTAAAAGACGTTTGGTTGCTGATTTTACGACATGTTAACGTTTGTTGAGCTGGCACTCGGTGAGTTTCGAAGTCACTACTTGTTATTAATGGTTAATTAGACAAGTATGACAGAACATTGCATCCCACTGAGACAACAAATTTTACTAAAAAGGGGCATTAAAAATGGTCTTAATTTAGGTTGATATTTTTAATGATATAACAACACTTACCGGGTTATTTAATGTCGAAATTTTGGATGAAGCACCCAGTAAGAATCAAGATCACTACACAGTAACCGAAAATTTTAAGTAACATAAAAAATCAGAAAACTCGGAGAATCTAACACTCTTACGACACATGGAATCAGTAGAGAAAGGAAACACTATAGAAATATATTTCTCATACTTTTTATAAGTTCCTAAAGACCGGCCGATATATATATATATATATATATATCCTCCTTCGGAGCTTTTTTTCATAACAGCTCACATCTGCTTAATTTCGTATCCAAAAGGTAAACAAAGCAATCCTTAAAGAATTAATCGGTTTATTTTTTCTGCCAGAATCCATCTTGCACAAATACAAATCATCCGATTGTTATCATATCTGGTAAGGCGCCCCTGATGTTCGTCTCAGAGTTCTCAACAGGCTCCAAAGGAGAATCTGTAATGTGATTGGTCCCGAACCGGCAGCTCGACTCCAGCAACTTTCTCATCGGCGGGATGTGGCTTGCCTCTGCCTCTTCTATAAATATTTTCAAGGCTTCTGCTTTGACGAACTTAGGTTAATGGTCCTTCCTCTGTAACCTGCAACCAGACTGGCAAAAAGTTCCCCCCTTTTACAGTAGGATTAACCAAATGCAGGCGACAATTCTACTCCACCAGCTTCTTTTCTCGTGCTTCCCGCCTATGGAACTCCTTTCCATATACTTGCTTTCCTGGCAGCTACAACCTCCACGAATTTAAATGCAAATTCGATTCCCATCTCTTATCCACTTAACTACAGTTTTTTCTACATCACCCCGTGTATCTTGTTCTTTTCTTTACTCTCTACTTTCACAACTGTCTTCACTCCTGTGTTTCCATCCTTCTCTTGTTCTTTCTCTGACACCCCATGTAAATGGTTCGTCTTTTTCTTCACTCTCCTTCTGCCTAAACTTTAACTCTATGTAGCCCGCTGCTCATCAGTGGCGGTACCGCCTTACCTGGAGTGAAATGATTAAAAAAAAAAATTAATCGTTCATTTTTCTTTCTTCAAATTTTTTTTGGCGGCTGAATGATCTTTCCTTCCTTTAAAAAAAAAAAAAAAAAAACAGAGGCTTTTTGAACTTTAAAGTCTTCGTAGCTAAGTGTCAGAGCACTCCGGATCAAATGGTGGTTTCTCTTTTAAAAAAAGGGGGGAGCGGTGTCGCAGGTTCACTTTTTACCGGGAGTTCATTTTCTTAATATTTCTCTAATGCACAGGTTGGTACACCTAATAGACCCTGTTAAAACAAACATGTACGCATCAAATAATAATGATTTTATATATAATCATATCGCACCAGCAAGGCAGTTTACTGCGACTAGTGTGCAAGGAGTTATATAGGAGGAAAGTTTTACGAGAAAGCGTGACAGGTTATAGGGTGTGTCAGGAAGTGGGTAAGAGAAAAATGAGAATACTGGTGAGTAGAGAGGACAGAGAAAGGAGCAAGAGAGAGGATGCAAGTCAGTGATACAGGAAATGACTATTGACTTTACATTTAAATTCTTGGACATTATAGCTGTCAGGGAAAACAAGTAAAGGAAAGGAAATTTCACAGGTGAAAAGTGTGAGAAAAGAAGCTGGTGGAATAGAATTTGCGTTTAAATTTTATCGGTTTCACTGTAAAAGGGTGGGACCTAATAGCTAATCCTGTGGCACAAGTAAATTCATGCATAAGGAGCACCAGAGAGCTATGTTCATCTGAGCAGAAACAGTTAAATTATATGTAGAAGAAACACATGGAAGCTACATTACGCCGGTGAGAAAGTGACTGTATCCGAGCTGCCAAGTCGGGATCGATCAACTTACAGACTCTCCGTTAGCAGGAGCAACCGACTCGATATGCCAGCAGTATTTAATGCACGGATGGATGGTAGATTTATATATGTGCAGGATGGTTTCAGACAGGAAAATCTTCCTGTCCTACACAAGGGAACCGACCTTCTTGGTAGCGGATTTAGCTATGGATTCGATATAGTTATTCCATTCGAAGTCTGTTGTGAGAGTTAACCCGAGACGGTGCAATTTTGCTTTCAGGGAGACTAGTCTGATTCATGCTAATGGTGGGTAGGAGCGACCGTCTGTGATATTTAATAGATAGCATCTTCGTTTTGGAAGCAGTAAAATTCAGGAGCCATTCAGTCCACCACAGATTGGAAGTCTTCAGTAGCGAGGTTCGCTTTGTCGGCAGATTTTTTATCAAGGCGAGATTAAACTGTTTAAAAATGTTTAAAAATTAGTTTAGTAGATGCTCTGTTTTGAGTTTTTTTTTTTAATAATTAAACAGTATTTTTATTTACATGTACTGTCCTAAATAATGTTCAAACAAATAAATTAAAAATATGTCAGCGTTAATCCATTTCGTAACGGATTTTATAAATATATATATATATATATATATATATATATTTAATTATTTCACCCCAAACAAGGCATTCTACTGCCACTGTTGCGCAGGGGGTTACATATGAGAAAGAGATGTTAATTATAGGAAATGCCAAGAGGAGAGTATTAGACGGATGAGAATACCGAGAATGGGGGTGGAGTAAATGGAAAAAAAGCTTGTGAGAATGGATGCGAGTTAGTGAAATAGATGTCTGTTGACCTTACGTTTAAATTCCTGGAGATTGTAGCTGTCGGGGAAACAAGTATATGGAATGGAATTCCACAGGCGGGAAGTGCGAGAAAAGCTGTTATGTGATAGCTGAAAATTGTATGAAATATTGCTATTGCTTGATTAATTTACTCATGTCTTTTATATGACTCTTCAAGCCAACCAGGCTCTGTTTACCCCAAATTATACGGCGTGTACTGTTACGGGCAAATACCCTTGGGAAAGGTATTAATCCGTCTCTTCCCTCCAGTTATGGGTTAAATAACAGGACAGATTGGGTTCTATAGCCTTGGCTGGCAATCAGTCTACTGCAGAAAGCAATGGCAACCTACTGCGGGATAATCTTCTGCCCAGTCAGTCATGTCTCTAAAGAGACATGATCGCCCAAGCGTGTTTCACGTATGGCACTAAACTGACTGACTGTTGCTGCTTCGTAGTAATTGTTATGAATTTACATGTCTCTTTATTCTTCCCATTGAAGCATACTCTGTTCCGCAACATGTGCATGTTTCCAGCCGATTTTTAAAGCAGCTAAAAACCATTTGACTATTGAGACCTGTCTTGCATAGGCAGTTTCTATTTCATTGAAGATATACTTTGGAAGTTCAGCGCATTTGCCTTTTCTGAAATTTCTTTACAACTGCTGATACTGCTTCCTCTCATCTATCTGCTTTTCAGGAACGCCTCCAGCCACACACACACACTCACGGATTAATTTGTTCAGTATACAGTATATGCTTGTTTAATTTTATTATTACCGGAATATTTGAATGCTGAATATTTCTTGTTAGAAAAATATGCGCGTTTTTTACCTAATTCCTGAGGGAAATCATTATTAGGTCTGATGTGCCTTGACTTCTCGGCCACTTAAATCATCTGTTCAAACAAAGCTCAAATAATGCTTTTGAACACACATCTCGAAATATACATATATTTTCTGTTTCGCATCCTAAAATACACACTAAAGCTTTAGAAATTTAGTCGGGTAGATGTAGATACATAAATACAGAGCATTTATTCTAAAATGAATATTCATTAAATATTTGTCTAAACACACACACACACACACACACACACACACATATATGCTTTGTTAATAACAGCTGCCAAGATACTGTGGTTAACTTTTATGTGATATATTTTTATTTTCAAAACATGTATTATATAAAAACTGTCCCAATTATTTATTTATCCAAGTGATTTCGACTCTGCTTTTAGCCATTATGAAGGATAAATGTTATTTTAATCTTTAAACTGAATACATGGATTGTTTTCTGAATCTTATGAATCTAGTTATAAGAATGATTTATTTTCCAAACACGGACAATATGTGTTCATAGTTGATATTGACTGTTCCCCTTTTCTTTTTTTTTTTTATTAGTAATGCTTCCACTATTTTTAACCGTTTCTATATGGGAATTATGCTAGTATATTTGTTTACTTAACAAGTATATTACAGATAGGTTGGTAGGTTTCCATGTGCATTTAAATAAGATATAATTTAGATTTGGTCAAAGAGATGTAACGGAATTCTTGTTAAAAATGGTTTGGGGAAAGATTATTCATGACTAACTATTCATTCATTACAATTTACTTATCAGTCAGTTAAGTGCCATACGTGAAACACGCTTGGGCGATCATGTCTCGAAAGAGACATGACTGACTGGGTAGAAGATTATCCCGCACTAGGTTGCCATTGCTTTCTGCGGTAGATTGGTTGCCAGCCAAGGCTATAGAACCCAATCTGTCTTACTATTTAACCCATAACTGAAGGGAAGAGACGGACTAATACCTTTCCCAAAGGTATTTGTGCGTAAGTGAATGCAACGGATTCAACTGGAATTCGAACTTGGCTCCCGGCATTCTCGTTCCGACCCGTTATCCACTGCACCACAATGCACATACACAACAAAAACGCATTAATCACCATTCAATGCAACACATACCATAATACATCATATTCACAGAAATAAAACACTCATGGCATGAAAATGTATACATTGTTTATTTTCTAATTTTGTTTGTCTGTTCTTAATATAAAAATGGTATAAATAAACGCGACGTGGCTTCCCTGTGTCTCTTCTATGAATACTTTCACGGCTTCTGTTCCGATGAACTTAGATCACTAGTGCCCCCTAAATACGAATTTGCACGAGATACTAGATTAGCAACTAGATCCCACCCTTTTACAGTGAAACCGATAAAATGCAGCCGAACTTCTACTCCAACAGTTTCTTTCCTCGCACTTCCCGACTGTGGAATTCTCTTCCACACGATTGCTTCCCCGACGGCTACAATCTCCAGGAGTTTAAATGTAAGGTCAATAGACACCTCCTAACACACTAACCTGCTCCTATTCTATCAAACACTCTTCCCATCTACCCAACCCTCATCCTCGCTATCCTTACTCATCTGTCACCTTCCTCCTGACATTCCGTATGTCTAACCACTCCTTCTCTTTACCTTCCCCTATGTAGCCCCATGCGCGATAGTGGCAGTGGAATGCTTTGCTTGGGCTGAGATGATTAAAAAAAAAATTGACATGAAATGAGGGGGACAGGATGCACCCAAAACCGAAAAAATACAACAAAACATTCAGAATAAATGAAAATATGTTAGTAGAATCCGCCCATACCACTAAAAAATAAGGCACACTGTAATCTGCCGCTAAGCAGAATCAAGCAGCTTACTCGATAGGGGAAAGGAAATGTTTTAAAAAATTATGAAATGGAGAATTATCAAAGGCCCATCCATTCAAGATAAAAAGGGTGTGGAATAAACAAACTGAGGATGTTGGGAATCTTGACATGCAACATAGAAAAAAAGAGAATGCCTGGAACAACAATGATTCTCATTAACTACGTAGACAAAAGTGTCAAGCTTAACTGGGGAAGGGGTCCAACAAGAAACCGTCACATTGTTTCAAAAGGCAATTTAAAAAGAAAGTAAAGACTGGCTCCACTTTCTGTCAGTTGTGGTCTTCCTCTTGAGCTGTTGCCGAAATAATCCAACCAGATTCTAATAAGAATATCGTAAGATTCTGCCCATCCGCGTTGTCTACATCATTAAGTCAAGGACATGACGGTAAACTGCAACCGGCAGCAACGCCTCTGATTAGAAGGTTGTAAGCAGTATGGAATCACCTCTTAATTGCTGTTGTTTCCAGGTCCACCATGACCCGGAGTGGACTATGAAACACTATGAAAGTATAAAAATACTTTTATAGAAATATTTACATAAAAATAGACTTTTATAGAAAAATATACATTTTGAAGGAAAAATACCAATAATACATATTTAAGAAAAAAATTATAACCATAACACATTTTCGGAAAGAAAAAATTACTCTCAGCAAAACATTTTTGAATACAAAACTAGAAGACATTTTCACTTTTCTAAAATAACAATAAAAACAGAAAATGTTCATTAAAATCTGACTAAATCTGAACCTTCTCGCTATAACTGAACATTAAAAATATCTTAAAACCCCATCTTTTAGCATTAAATAACCCACAGTGATTGATAGGCGGTTAAACAAAACTCTAACACTATTATTATTATCCTTGCCACGGTTACCAACGTCAAAGATACCAACCCTCTCACTCCAGAACACGGGGGTGGCACATCATTGTGTGCGTATACGAGATTTAGTAGAAAATATCAATCATATTGCTTTTTTTTGTATGTTCAGCATTGTATCAGTTCCCTTAAAAAAAAAGAAACTGTCTAATATGGTAATCTATAAGTTGGAAAGCCGTTATTAACAAGCGTTTGTTTCACAATAATATATTCCTTAAAAGAAACGGGCGAGAAGATGAACTCTCGTGCACTCATGTAAAAAAAATTTTAATGACGTTTGTTTTATATCTGGGAGGACATTGAGTTTTTAGTTGTGGGTTTTTAAAAAACGAAGTAGCGAATGTATTATTACTAGAAACCATAAGTATTAACGTGTTTGAAAAAAAAAACACATTTACAGAACTCAAAATGCGTAAATAAAACAATCCATATATTCAATTAAATGTAAAACAAAATTTGATTCTGGATAATGGTTAAATATATAACCGAAAGCGCTTGGATATGTAAAAAACATAGACAATTTTTATGTTATTTATGTCATGAAAAGAAAAAAAATCACATGAAAAATTATATAATAAAACTTAACCAAGAACATTGTCAGTCGTTCTTGGGTAAAAGAAAGATTCCTTCGAAAATACACTATATATCTGGTTCATGCTGATTCTTAATCGTTCATATTTCAACAAGTTAAGACGTCAAATTTATCGACAGATATAATATGCTTACATTTCTAATTAGACTTCACTTTAACTTGTTTCTGGATTTTCATAGTTTCTGCTCCGACGAATTTAAGTCACTGATGCCTCTACCACTAGAATTTACTCGTGCAACCAGACTGTCAACACGGTCCCACCCATTTAAAGTTAGATTAACCAAATACAGCTGTCAATTCTATTCCAACAGCTTCTTTTCTCGCACTTCCCGCCCGTAGAACTTCCTTCCGTATACTTGCTTTCCTGATTGCTACAACCTCCAGGTATTTAAATGCAATGTCAATACCCATCTCTTATCCACTTGGCTCCATTTCTTTCCACATCACCCTGTATATCTTTTCCTTTCTCTCTACATTTGCAACTGTCATCACACCTGTGTTTCCACCCTTCTCTTCCCTTTTCTCTGACACCCCCTGTAACTGCTCCGTCTTTCTCGTCACTCTCCTCTTCTCTAAACATTTGCTCTCATGTAGCCCCCTGCGCATTAGTCACGGTACCGCAATGCTTGGGGTGAAACGATTTTTTAAGAAAATTTAGTACTACTTAATTTGTGTCAGTTCTGCATCCCTATGAAAATAGAAGATTCCAAAGTGAATTTTAGACACTAAAGACGATGACCAAACCAAGAATAACCCACATTCCCACCGCGGAAATTGACAGAAAGACTAAATTTATCTAATTTCACCATCTATAGGCAACTAGTGAAACTTGGGTACTCGAATCCCTACAATATTTGGGTACCACTATGATCTGAGAAAAAATATTTTGGATCGCATTTTTTATTGGTGATTTGCTGTATAAATGCAATGAAAATGCGTATACGACAGTATACAACGAAATAGATCCTGGGGTAAGCAATCTGAGCCACCTTTAGCCACCCACAAAAGCAGATTTTTATCCTGAGAAAGTCATGCTGTGCATCTGATGGGATTGGAAAGGAATGCTGTACTATGAGCTTCTGAAAAGTATCCAGGCAATTGATTCTGATCGCTATTGGGCGAATTAAAGGCAACAATTCAAGAAAAATGTTCTGAATTGTCGAACAGGGAAGATGTTATTTTCCATCAGTATAATGCCAGATGTCGCATTTCTTTAGCGACCCGGCAAATTTGTTGCAGTTTGGTAGGGATGTTGCGACCCAACCTGTTATTTTCACCAGACATTGTACTATAGTTTTCAATTCAGATCCTTACAATATAATCTTCATGATAAGAATTTCAATTCTTTGGATAACATAAAAAATAACTTAGAGAGTTTTATGTCGAGTAAACCCCGACATTCTGAGAAAAGGGAATCCTTAAGTAGAAAGAAACGTGAGAAAGTTTGTGCAACAAAATATTTCATATTTAGTTGAATAAATATTTAATAGCATAATTTTGTTCTTAGATTTTAATTTACGTTAAAATCTGCATGAACTTTACCGACAAACTGTACATCCACACACACGTACACGCATTGTATAATGAAATCCTACGTTGGTGGCACGACTCTGTTTCATGCGTTAGTCAACTCTTAGGAATATATAACGAACTAATATTACATAATATGCACCTGATGACTGCGTAACGCATGAAACTCTGAGTCATGCCACCCACGTAGGATTATACGTATATTCATTAATATAGATAACGAATAGCTCTGTGACTAACGGCTGAATAATATTTTTATACATGTGTGCATTTCTCATATGTAAATTATTTAATTACAGAACTAATTTATATATTTTTTAAATCTTAAGTTTCTAAAGAAACAAAGTCAAAAGTGTTAGATTAAAAACACTTTCCATATCTGTTTTAACTATCATTATATACCCACGTCTATTGAACAGGTGAAGAGGTACATCCCTTGTATCCTGTTTAGGATGCGGTTTCCGGTTTTCTCTTTTCCAATCTTCTCACTTTTTTTCAATTGGAGTAGATAGACTAAACTATCGCCCGGTTCACACTCCACCCACGTCAATTGAACAGGTGACGAGGCTCATCCCTTGTTTCCTGTTTAGGATGCGGTTTCCGGTTTTCTCTTTTACAATGTTTTCACTCTTATGTAGACACCTGCACATCAGTGGCGTTACCGCCTTGCTCGAGGTGATATGATTAAAAATATATATATAATCTATAAATTCAGATAAAATTTAGAGGGGAAATAACCATTTTCAACATGTCATTTTAAGACATGCATTCTCAGTCCCGTTTAAACAAAGAATAAGGAAAAATTCTAAGCCCGGAGTTTCGCTATAGTAAAGGAAGGGGTTAGGGGATATTGGTTTTATATGCTTAAACTAGCGGAACTTTAGTAGTAATTTCTTCTTTGG
Organism: Ascarosepion bandense; assembly: GCA_037127315.1. NCBI lineage: Eukaryota > Metazoa > Mollusca > Cephalopoda > Sepiida > Sepiidae > Ascarosepion > Ascarosepion bandense. Next base: position 3,111,075 of record JBBBDQ010000701.1, on the reverse strand, counting down.
TAATGGGAGGTATGTAGCTTGACCCTAGAGTTAATAATGGTAGGTAAGTGGGGAAATGACTGCTAAGCCAAATTAAAAAAAAAAAAACACCTGATTATGACTAACAGGAAGAATAGGATAGTTATTACAATTTATACTTATTTCTATGATGACACATACTAATGATCTCCCGCCCTTTTTAGGAGTATATTCTGGTATTGAAATTTCAAAATTTTACTTTTTTCTGTATTGGTTTTATTGGGTAAAGCTAGTGGAATTTTAGAAGTAATTTCTTCTTTAGTAGTGGGAGATATGTGGCTGGACCCTTGAGTTGGTAGTGATAGGTAAGGGGAAAGTAACTGCCTAGCCAAATTAAAAGAAAACAAAAAAACTTGACTAATTTGAAGAACAGGACAATTATTGCAATTTATGTTTATTTTTATGACGACACTTACTAATGATCTCTCTAAAGAATATCAAAGCGTATCCTGAATCCTTCTTTATACTTGATATCCTTTGATGACGTGGATTGCCAAGGTAATTCTTTGTACCTCTTTGTTTTCTTGAATTATTTAGAAAGAATGTTAAATTAAAGCAGTAGCAACTAAGAGGTCGTTTCACGCTTCTTATTACTTAAAATCTCTTGATAAGTGGCCTTGCTGCCGGATTGTTTATTGTCTATGGAGGGACAGCAAAATGACAAACTTTACTTAGACTACAATGTAAATAATGTTGTGGTTACTTATCATCGTCTGCGTCCTGAAGTGACTGGTTACATAAGTCTCGTGAAGCCTTATGTTTAACGGAACGGACGTAGTCATAAAGTTTATTAAGCTACGCAGTAAAATTCGACAGTGAGTGCAAGTTATTTTGTACATCAAACTTTGAGTATATAGAAAAAAATAGAAATGTTTTGTTTTGCAAGTGAACTGCATTTGCAACCAACGTGCAATTATTATAAAAAAAAGTAGATTTTTTAAAAAAATCTTTTTGAAGATGTATTTCAGAAATACTTAAAGTAAAAGTTTATCTACCGTCCCGCAGAACCATTAGAAGAAAACTTGGATAAAAAATATTTTCATTTCTGAAACTTATCTCTCATATATATATATATATATATATATATATTTCGTAGTCTTAAGTGAAAAGAAAAAACATTTTAAAGAAAACAACACTTTACTTTTCAATGACAATATAATTTATTTGAATCTTTTTTTTATAAATTTATTTTTTATTTTTTCTGCTTATAATGTTTTGCATCATTTTTTCGTGTATGTTTGCGGAGTCGTGATATGAGGAAAAACATTCTGAGGGAATATTTTAGCTTTTTTTTTCTGTTTTTCTTAAAGAATTCAAATGCATGTTGTTGTTTTTTAAGATATTTTTCTCGTCAAATCACATCTTGTATAGTTTAATGCGCTTGAAATGAAAGTAAAACAAACTTTCTATCGATTCACTGAACATTTGATAGGTTATAACTTTTGGTGTGTTAAATTAAACGAATTGGAGAAATATTAAAGTTTGAAAAATTAATCTTGTGTGGGTTTCTCATGCAAAACATTAAGTCACCTCGTGTTTTTGCTTTTCTAATTTGTAACTTCTAGTTTTAATTCTTATTTCATTCTAATTATCTGCGACAAGAGAGTGCAGATGTAAAATAAAAATCAAAGTTGCTAATACAATGGTTCTTTCACAGGAAATAGTTTCTGTGAAAGTAACGTTTTAAAAGCTCTCTTAGATTTCTGTGTATGTGTGTGCCTGTTTAGCAAAAAGAAAATTTCGTTTACATCTTTTTCTTTTTTAATTAAATTTTAGATTTCAAGGAGAATTCGTACTTGGGATTTGATCGGTAAACATGTGAACCACTGACTTCAATAGGCATTATCTTATAGAGTAATGGTTATCAAGTCTAGTGTCTAGGGGTCTCGGCAATATTTGATTGTCAAATTAGCTTTGTGCCAAACACAAAGTCCCCACAATTTAAAATACCAGAAGGTTGAATGAATGGTTAAAAAAATGAAAGTAATTTGTTTGTAAAATAAGTGTAATTTTTTAATAGAATTGAATAACATATTTGTAAAAAGATGTAAAATACTCGAATACAAATTGCATGTAGTTACTTATTTTGTAAGAGTGAAATGTTCCAATAGGAAATTGCACGTGGTTAAATGTTCCAGAGAAATAAGTAGCTAAGTGTCCCTGGGCGTATACTGATAGTAGCAAAATGTATGCATGTATGTAAAAAGATTAAAAAGGTTGCTAATAAAAGTCTGTGTTCTTTTCTTTGTACGACCGGGGGAAAAGTGAAGAGGTAGGTGAAAATGAAGGAGAGGTATAACGAATGCATGTCGACGAAACATGATCTCGGTGTCTTGAATTTTCTTCCTTACATTGTGTGAGGTCCTTCAGATACTGCTCTCATTCTGACTCATTTTAAAATTTCCTTAGTTACATTGCAACAAGGTCCGTCAGCTACCCGCTCCCATCTCGGACTGATTTTGACCGATCAGGGGGATGTCGTTAAATAGTGAATCTCGTCATGTGACAGGCTCCGTACGGCATTTTCATTTTTTAGATGTGAACAAAAAAAATTGACTGGTGTCATAGATCAATTTGCTAATTCTTAGCCAATCAGGATCCAGAACTTTATTTTTCACCCTGACTTGTGAAATTTGCCTATGCCTAGGTTTTTTCAAAATGTTTTTAGTCGATATTGTGAGTGTGCAATTTTTTTATTTTTTTTGTGTGTGTTAATTGTTGGGTGAAATAGGATTTGTATCTTATAAGAATTTGCTGATCATTATTACCGAATAGTGAGATTGTTCCTCATGGAGAATTTGACATGAAATGATATAACATGTACAATTAACCCACCTATTGATAAATTTATTTAGTATGCCTTTTCATAGTAAAATTTATTTCCAATACCTTTCATGGCACAAATCTCTATCCGGTACATCTACGTAGTACAATAGTTCAGGACGTTAGTCCGGTTCAACAAGACAACAAATCCACACTAAATGCCCTATTATTGAATAATGTAACAAGTGCTGATACAGAAAATACTAGAAAAACTTAACCTTGCTAGCAATAATGTATAAGCCTTAAAGCAAAGTTTGATTCCAAGAATATTTTCATCTTTAAATCAATCTTAAAATTCAGTAGGCAGTTATTCTTTTAGAACTTTCTATTCAAATTTGTCTGAGAACCGTTCCATCAAATGTAGATTTTTTTTAATCATATCTCCCCAAGCAAGGCATTTTATTGCCACTGCTTTGCAGTGGGTTACATAGAAGGAAAGTTATGAGGAAGAGTGACAGATTACAGGGTTGTCAGGAAGTGGGTAAGAGAAAGATGAGAATACTGATGAGAGTGGAATGGACGGAGAAAGGAGCATGAATGAGAGGATGCAACTTAGTGAAATAGGACATGACTATTGACTTTACATTTAAATTCTTAAAAGATTGTAGCTGTCAGGAAATCAAGTAAACGAAAGGGAATTCCTCAGGCGGGAAGTGCGAGAAAAGAATATGCTGGAGTAGAATTTGCGTTTACATTTTATTGGTTTCACAGTAAAAAAGTTGCTAATCTTGTGGCACGAGTAAATTCATATGTGGTGGAGACTAGTGAGCTACTAAGTTCATCGGAGCAGAAGCCGTGAAAATATTTGTAGAAGAGTCACAGGGAAGCCATATTGCGCCGGTGAGAAAGTGACTGTATCTGAGCTGCCGAGTCGGGATCGATCACATTACAGATTCTCCGTTGGATTTTTTAAGGACCCCTATGTGGATAGCAGGAGCACCCGACCAAGTATGACAGCAGTATTCAATGCACGGGCGGCTGGTAGATTTGGATCTGTACAGAATTGTTTCAGACCGGAAAAACTTCCTGGCCCTACACAGAGAACCGACCTTCTTAGCAGCTGACTTAGCTATGGACGCTATATAGTCATGATACTTGAGGTCTGTCGTGAGAATTAACCAGAGAAGACGCAGTGTTTTGCTTTCAAAGACACTAGTTTAACCATGCTGATGGGGGTAAGAGCGATTTTCTGTGATGGTTAATTGATAGCAGCTTCGTTTTGAACCCAATTTTTTTCTTTGGACTTCAAGATTGCTATATTTCTTTAGGGTTGAGCTTGTCTACTTGGTGTAATCGCTAGTATGCTTGTATTGCTAGAACAATTACAACTGAGTTCGATCCTCAATAGGTACGCAAGTTCTTGCGGTCATGTGTTACATCTAACTGGTTAAATATTACCCATCCCCCGGTCACGCGGTGGATAGGTTCAAAACCGGTCTTAAACTAGTCTTAATTGGTCATTTGCAATCCAACCAAAAGGCTGGGTCGTAGACGTATGTTGTTTTGTAGTGGATATCCACTCTGAATGAAAAATCAGGGTGCCGAGTTGAAATTCCATTTGAATTCCTTGCATTTACTTAGGCAAAAATATCATTGGGAAATGTATTAATCTGTCTCCAGTTATGGGTTAAATAATAGGACAGATTTGGTTCTATAGCCTTGGCTGGCAACCAATCTACCCCAGAAAGCAATGACAACCTACTGTAGGTAATCTTCTACCCAGTCAGTCATGTCTCTTTCGAGACATGATCATCTCAAGTGTGTATTACGTATGACACTTAACTAACTAACTGACTGACAGAATTAAATAGTTATTTATCATTGTTTCTTGTTAAATTTGAATGTTTTTCTTTCTTTTTTCTTATTTTTTTTTAAAAAAAAGATCTTCTCTTGTTCTTTGGCGCAGCGCATTTTTTCCGCCATTTAGTTGTTCATTGGCAGAGCTTTGCGGAACTGTTATAAAAATTATTCGCCTTTTCGGTCTGGAAAACGATCGTTCCAAATATAACATCCAGATTCGAACATAACAGTGAAGAGACGTTCGTAGCGTGAGGCACCTTTTGTGAAAAGTGCATGTAAATAATTCCACAGGTTAGCTCAATATTTTGGAGGCGAAAATGATCACGAAATAGCAAGTCATCGTGACCAAGGGGTTAAATGTACTGGCGTTTTGGATTACGCTCGATGGTGCGCTCTTCCAGAAACAATAACTAATGCCGGTTCAATATAGTTGCAGTATAAACCAAAAGGTTGGCCCTGTGCGTGTAACAGAAAAATAAATATACCCTAGCAGCTGTCTGCAATGAGGCTTGGACACGTAGTTGGCGTATACAATGGATACCCTATCAGTAGATGTACTTAGATACGAAGGGCTAGTACTAAACCAAAACAAACATAAAACACGAAACAAATCCATACCGTGTCATAGAGATTCCATGCCTGACACCAAACTCATAGAGAAATATCTAAACACTCCACTGTATACAGCCGCTTCACTAAATCAATTGTTAAAATTATTTCTAGCGATTTTTTCTTATAGTTTTATACATCCTTTGTATTGCTTCAATCCTAAAGAACTGTACTAAATGACTGAAATCACATTACTTGAAAACGTTCAACAATAAGGTCCCACCCATTTACAGTTAGATGAAACAAATGCAGCAGAAAATTCTACTCTATCAGCTTCTTTTCTTGCACTTCCTGCCTCTGGAACTCCTTTCCATGTACTTGCTTTCATGATGGCTACAACTTCCAGTAATTTAAATGCAATGTTAATACCAATCTCTTATCCATTTGACTACAGTCCTTTCTACATCACCCCGTATAATTTATTCTTTTAATTTCTCTCTACCTTCGCAACTGTCTTCTCATCCTTCTCTTGCTCTTTCTCTAACACCCCCCGTAACTGGTTCGTCTTCTCTTTATTCTCCTTCTCTCTAAACGTTTACACTTATGTAGCCCCCTGTGCATCAGTGGCCGTACCGTCTTGCTCGGGTGAAACGATTAAAAAAAAGATGGATGGGTGGGTGGCTACAGTAATTCGAATAGCTAATAAGGGTATAATCCAGATGTTGACGTTCCACAACACTACAGACAAAAAAGTTAGGAAGGAAAGCCACTATATTACTGGAAAGAAATCCACTTTACTAAAAAATTGTTCTAAGAAAGATTTTCATAAATTTAAACCGAAAGTGAACTGGCAGAATTAGGAAACGATTAATATTACTATTAGAGATGAGAATAGATATTACACGTCGATCCCAGCGTGATGAGCAGTGAGTGAAGAAAATGTCGTGTAGCACTGGCTGCTCGGTTAATGTATATGGAAATTAATAAAATTGTCTTTATTATGAGTGCAGGAGTAGATAATTTTAAGAGTATTTCTTTTGAGGATTTTGTGTAACGGTTTGTAGGTATTGAAATACTTATTAGTTTAGGAAAATATTTTCCTATACTAATATTAGATAGTCTACAGAATGGTGGGGGGGAGGACTTAACTGCTTTATTTTCCTTTTTCTATATTTATTTATATCATTAGATGGTTCATGATTAGTAATCGGTTTTTCATATATCAATTTATTCTTGAAACCGCTCTTCTGGAGGGGCTTGTATACTTTCTTATTTTCATTGAACATTTTGTAGTTGGACGATAATCTGTTAATCCTCGTATTAACAATGTTGAGTATTTGCTTTATAATAGTTTTTTTCGGGTGGCTGGAAGAGATATTAATATAACTGGATGTATTTCCATTAGTTTCCAGATAAGGAAACTGCTAGTATTATCATTAACAGATAACGACTGCGAATTGAATATATCCGATATTTTGTATACAGTAGTCCTTTCGATTATCACTAAGTGTATCAGACTGATGGCCTTGTGCCAAAAAGTGAGTTCGGCTAAATAAATGTTCAGAAATCAGTAGGCTTTTTGCACGGAAGCCAAGTCTAAACAGAAAATAAATTATTTTTTTGTCTTGAATTTAGTAATTGTGCAATTTGATGGGACATATTTTTTCTTTTGAATTTTGTGCCAATAAATGAGTTTTTATTCTGTTAAATACAGACTAAAAAGAAACATTTGAAACGGTTTCAAACTTGAAGTAAAGAATGACCTGAGAATTTGTTTCCTTTTGTACTTCAAATGATTGGAAAGCTGTATGTGCGTTGTGGTGCAGTGGATATCGGCTCGAACGAGAACTCGGAGAGCCGAGTTCGAATTCTTCAAATGATTGGAAAGCTGTATGTGCGTTGTGGTGCAGTGAATATCGGCTCGAACGAGAACTCGGAGAGCCGAGTTCGAATTCTTCAAATGATTGGAAAGCTGTATGTGCGTTGTGGTGCAGTGGATATCGGCTCGAACGAGAACTCGGAGAGCCGAGTTCGAATTCCAGTTCAATTTCTTGCATTCACTCACGCGCAAATACCCTTAGGAAAAGTATTAATCCGTCTCTTCCCTCCAGTTATGGGTTAAATAACAGGACAGACTGGTTCTATAGCCTTGGCTAGCAACCAGTAGACCACTGAAAGTAATGGCAAGATACTGGGGGATAATCTTCTGCCCAATCAGTCATGTCTCGAAAGAAACATGATAGCCCTAGCGTGTATCATGTATGACACTTCGTCGTCGTCTTGCGGCCATTGGCCCAGATAGAACTCACTACACCCTTCCAGTGCATTTGGAACCCTGGCGCAGTTTTGCAGCAAAATTCTTATCTTCTCAAATAGCTGAATACTTGATGCTTCGCCAGGGCTATCAAGTGCGTTTTATTGTAACACCGGCACTAGATGGGTTGCCTCCAGGCCCCATCCCATTATTTAACCTATAACTGGAGGCAAGTGACGGATTAATACCTTTCCCAAGGGTACCAGTGCTGAAGTGAAGGCAGAGTACTTAACTGGAATTCGAACTCGGCTCACGAATTCTCTTTCCAAGCCGATATCCACTGCATCACAATGCACATTCGTCATATGGCACTTAACTGACTGACTGATACGTATTTTTATACATCGGAAAATATATTACCAAAAAGAAAATTCCAACGCATATTGAAATAATGTAAGTAGCCTTCCTAAAGCTAAGCAATGTATTAAGGAACCGGAATATTTGTTAAAAACAAGAAAGTATTCATGTCTAATATAATATCAATCCTCCATTATAATAGTACTAGCAGTATGCCCGGCGTTGCTCGGGTGTAATGAAAGCTTTAAAACTAATCCATAGTCCTGGAGCTGAGACTATTTGGACGTTGGTACGAAAGACTAAAAAAAAATAGTTGTTTCCAGTTAAAGCGAAACCGTAGACTGAAAGAAAAATGAATGGATGTAAGTCAAATTTTGATTTCCTGCTATCAATGTCAAATAAGTTTTCCGTAGCAAACTGAATTTAGAAGGCTAAATAAATCTTCTGAGTAAATGGTATCATGGCTACACCTACTTAGAGCCAAACCCGAAGCAAAAACTAAAATAAAAGGGCTGAAAAAAATACATACAGGCAGATAAACAAACACACACACACACACAAACATCATGCCTTTATATATATATATATATATATATATATATATATATATATATTATCGATTTCCTGCACTATTGTAAGAACTGCAACCTTGAAACTTCTGAATATCGTTTCTTATGTCTTTGTCTATGAGTGTATCAAATTTGATTAAAATCGAACCACTCCTTCTATAACCCGATATTTTCGATTATCGATTTTCGATATTTATCAGGGGGTACGTCGACACAAAACCTAGCTAAGAACACTCGCAGACACTTATAGTACAACTTATAGTACAAATTTTTAAGAAAATCTGTTCAGCCGTTTCGGAGTCTATAGGTAACGGACACACATACAAAGTTCCATTAATAAATAAGTTTAGATATATTGGACAATCTTGAGTTAACATAATCGTGCTTCCACGGAAAGATGCTGATGATTCTATAGACTGAACATGTGAATGAGGATTTTTTTCGGGATAATGGAAACAAAAGACATCTGTACTTAGAATCATAAGATGTCAATTCTAGGAAACAAAATGAGCAAAGAAGGTTTAACGAATCCGACACTGACAGTGCATATTGAAGATAAGTGCGATAAGAAAATCAGCTATTTACATACTTAATTTAATTAGATGGCAAAAAATGGATTGGAAGATATAAGAAATTTATAAACTTTAGTAAGAGTGACAAGTATTTAGAAGTTGTCGAGTCATGATGACGCAAGTCTGAATGGACACTGCGCATCGAATCATGTCCGTTCTTATTCTAAAAGGTCAAACACTGATGGCACCTAGTAAGCAAATGATAGGCATTAAGGTTGATTCAGAAAGGTGAATTAAGGAACCATGAAACGATGTTGTCGAGAAAAGCGAGAAGAAACGATTAACTATTAATTAGAAAGTAACAGAAAGGCCAGCCCTTAAAGAAAACCTATGAGTCGTGTATCGGAGGCGTCGGATGTGCGTTGTGGTGTAGTGGATATCGACTCGGAACGACTAATCGGGGAGCCGAGTTCGAATTCCAGTTGAACTCCTTGCATTCACTTACGCACAAATACCCTTGGGAAATGTATTAATCCGTCTCTTCCTTTCACTTATATGTTAAATAATAGGACAGATTGGGTTCTATAGCCGTAGCTGGCAACCAGCATACTGCAGAAAGCAATGGCAACCTGCAGGATAATTTTCTGCCCAGTCAGTAATGTCTCTTTCGAGACATGTTCGCCCAAAGTGTGTATCACGTATGGCACTTAACTGACTGATCTGAGGCGTCAGTATGAAACAAATACAGAAATTCATCTTTCTAACAAAGGAAGGTAGAATATCGGAAATTTTACGTAAATGGATGGCAGAACTGGGATTAGTAGAGATAATGAAAAGAGAAACATTAAAATCACTGGTGCCCCCTATGTGTGAGTTCGCACGAGATACTAGATTGGCAACTAGGTCCCACCCTTTTACAGTGAAACCGATGAAATGTAACCGCAATTTCTACTCCAACAGCTTCTTTTCTCGCACTTACCGCCTGTAGAATTCTCTTCCGCATGCTTGCTTCCCCAACGACTATAACCTCCAGGAGTTTAAATGTAAGGTCAATAGACACCTCCTAACACACAAACCATCCCATTCTCTCCAACTCTCCCCCTATGTACATCCTAACTCGTCTATCGCCCTGTGTAACCCCCTGCGCTATAGTGGTATTGGAATGCCTGGCTTGGGGTGAGATTATTTAAAAAAAAAAAACATAAAAAGAGACAGAAAGTTGTTGAAAGTCATGCTCACGACCGCAGAGTAGTTATTAATAAATGGCTCTATCAACTGGACGAGGTATTTTCTCCTTGAGAAAATGACTTGCGATCCTTAAAATCACGAAAACTTAAAAACGCAAACAGGCTGAAGTTGGCGCGGCTTTAATGCTGACATCAAACAATTTTCTGGCAAATAAGAGTAGCGGGGGCGTTTATATTTTAGGAATATGTATAAGATGTGCATTAGCTTCCATGCCAACATTTCCTCGTGATGTTTTGTTCGAATGAAAGATATCTTACAAATTGCCGACAATGTTTTAAGATATAGATATATAATTTCTATAATCATTGAGCTCCAAGCAAGGCAGGACGAGATTACTATAAAAATATTTTCGAAAGTAAATAGTAGATAACATAACAACGATGGTTCAAAAAAGGCTTACCAGAACTCAGAAAATCGAGTTAAAAATTAGAATATATCTGCCGTGAAAATTAAATTAAAATTTTTAAAAAAATATTCCAACTAGTTTCATCAACGGCTAGAAGCAAGATTTAAAATGTAAAACCTGCATCCAATATATTAACCCCCCACAAAAAAAGAAAAAACAAAGGTTCTTACATGTGCTAAGAACTTTCGATATATTTCTAAGAATATGTAAGCAATCGTGTGATGTAAAGAAAATAAACATTAAAAATATATTTTCCTCACTGGCAGCACAACTCTACAGTTTATAAGCATACTCTCTCTCTCTCTCATATATATATATATATATATTATTCTTCAGAAATGAATTGAGTTCTTTCGGTGAAAGACCCATTATTTGTTTGAACATTATTTTTAATAAAAAATTGTATTTGAGTAGATATTCTGTTTTTAATCAAACAGTATATTTATTTCTACCGGCCTGATTATTTACGATAAATTTTGTTAGGAAAATATGTCTTTCAGCAGGATACGAACCTGCAGCCCCTATCAACATAGAAGCCACCGATTGATCTGGCGCGTCTGAGACCACTCGACCAGAAATCCTGCCGAATGTTAAACTATTATATATATATATATATATATATATATATATATAAGCCTGTTTCGCTGTATCACAGCTCATCAGTGTAACTAGGTACATGCATTTGCTTCTGGCCGGGATCGAAACTCGACCGATTGGTGTCAATCGAAGTCGCTACCCCCTAAGCCATAGGTACATAGAACCAAGGAAGGGAAATTTTAACGTGTTCTATATAAGCAGTGTATACACGCACGCCAGTCACCGAAAGAATTCAATTCATTTCTGAAGAATAATATATATATATATATATATAAGTGCATATGTACGTACACTATTATATTTATGTGTACATTTGTAACTTTATAATGACTTAAATGTTTACATTTTTATTTGAACTATAATTCTATTTTTGTAGTTAGTGTTTTTGTACATATGTGTATATGTTGTTTATTCAATTTTATTTCATGACATTCATTTTTATTCATTGTACTTTTTTACTTTTTGTTTCTTTTTATACAAACCCTTCAAATAATATGGACTTGTACTACTGTTATTTTAGTCCGGTATATATTACAAATTTTAAATTAACTGTCAATTTTCAATCAACACCTGACGATTGCCTTGCACCTGAAACTCAACTGTGTTCCCGGTGAGTGGGGAAAAAATGTACAGTTATTATTAATCTATAATTTATATATATATATATATATATATATATATATATATATATATCCCAAAACCCGAGGAACCTTTCGGCCAACACTTTTTCAAGAGCTTCGTTGGCAAAAATATGGAAAGGGCTGAACGAAGACAATATCAATAGGGGAATTACTCACAGTACTGGGAGAAAGTGGAATACGTTTAAAAATAAACTTTAATGAAAAAATACATTAAAATGTGAGGGGGGTTGTAAATTTGATTCCACAAGAGTGAAAAAAGTTTCACTCACAGACTCTCCAGTAACTGCAAGGAGCGAAGGAAATGCTCTTTCTGTCTGCACAGACTCGGTCGCTGAATTTTCAGGCAAATAGCCTCTAGGACCCGTAGATGATATGTTGAGCGAGCGCTGTGCAAGACAGAAAACCAGCTGTCCTCGTACGAGGATGCACATGCAGGATTGTCCAGCAAGTGTTGGCCGATCGCTGAATCCAGAACAGCTTGGGTTGTTCTTATAGTACTGATAGGGTTGCCAGAACGTATATTCGCAGGGACGTGTTTCGAGACCCGCGTCTCCAACCTAAGACTGGTTCGTCCTATGTATGCCGCATCACAACAGCATTTAAATTTATAAACAACTGAACCTTTTCGAAAATAGTACAACCTGTCTTTGACAAAGGATGGAAGAATAGGTCTAGTATGGAAAACAACACGCAACTGTACTGAATAATAACAAGACGAAACACACGCCAAAACTTTGTCAGTAACAGTTTGACATTTCCTGCCAAGCCAGGGTAATTTTAAGTATAAAGGACAGCGACTCGGTCCTTCGACTTTTGGTTCCTTAAACCGTTTGATCTTGCGATCAATAACACGTTTAACCACATTGGCTGGATACCCATTAGCCTCAAAGATACTTTACAAGCGCAGTAGTTCACTACTCAAGCATATAGCGGAACAAATATTGAGGGCACGGTGAACCAACGTTTCTATAAGACCGATTTTACGGGACTTAGGAACAAGAGTTCCAATTTGTATACAAATCGGTAAAAGTTGGTTTGTGAAACACAGATGTCACGAAAACATCATCCCGTCGTTTTCAAAAATCACCTGACGAAGAAGCCAACAACATAATGGGCTGGCTTCGAAACACGAAAGTTTTTGTGTAGTGATACTATGAATTTATAAAAACATTGTAACAACCATTACAGTATAACGCTCTACATTTGTATCGAGCACTCTTTATAAAAGTAAATGCATGAACAAAGGGTAAAAAAAACTACGAGATCTACGACTTAGTTACAATATATATATATATATATATATATATATATATATAGCTTGTAAATTTAGCTTACATTTGTCTTTTTGATGAAGAATTTCTAGAGCATCAAACCTAGCAGCTACTCTCTGCGAGTAAACTAATCTAATTGTTATAATAACTGTTCTTTAGAAGTCATTATCTTCACAATAATTGACCCGTTTCTAATCTCTTCTGGTCTCTCTTTAATATTGACACGAGGTACAAGTTCACGTTACTGTGAGTTTGCTTGTCTATATGAGTAGATGAAGAAGAAACAAAACAGCACCTCTCAGCAAATGTATCAATCGAAAAGCAAATCAAATAAGTCAATTTAATTTTGTAAGCGAATTTTATATATCATTTTCTTTTATAATCGTCTGTTTTGTTTTATTTTCTTTTTCTTTTATCTGAATGCTGTGACATCCGCCTTTCTTCATGGTTAGTTTTAGAACACCTGCGGTCCGTTCGATATTAAGAAAGTATACAATATAAATTCCATTCTGCGAACCTCAATAAATCGTACTAGAGTTAAACTTCAATAAAAAAAAATCATTACCAAGAATTATGACGCAGTAGCTCCAGGAAAAATGAATGGTCAAAAAGAGTAAAAGAGGAATCCAAAATGCCAACGACAGACCGGGGATACGGAAATAAGCAGAATCAAAGATGAGACAAAGACTTGAATCGTTTGAAATTTGGTTCCACAAACGGTTGATGAGGATACCCTGAACCGAACATTTGAGCAACGACGAGGTTTTGGAAATGATGGAAACGAGAATAAAACTGTTACTTAGCATCAAAAGCAGACAGCTGAAACTTCTTGAACATATGAGGAAGGAAAGCTTCGAGACTTTGATACTCACAGGGTAGATAGAGAGAAAGAGTGACAAGGGAATGTAGCGTGTGACATATTTGATTGGCTTGAGCAAATGCATAGCAGAGCAGGATTTGGGATGAGTGCACTGTGGTGAGTGGTTATCTGCTCTGAATGAGAAATCGGGGATCCGAGTTCGAATTTCAGTTGAATTCCTTGTATTCACTTACGTACAAAAACCCTTGGCAAAGGTATTAATCCGTCTTTTTCTTTTGGTTATGGGTTCTGTAGCCTTGGCTGACAACCAGTCTTCCGCAGAAAGTAATGGCAATCTACTGCGGGATAACCTTCTACCCAGTGAGTCATGTCTCACTCGAGACATGCTTGCCCAAGCGCGTATCACGTATGGCGCTTAACTGACTGACTGAACAAGAGAAAGGGTGTTCAGATCTCCAAGGGATAGGGAGATGTCGAGGGCCATGATCACCTACGTCATGAAGAGACATAACATAAAAGTAGTGACAGATAACAAAAACATTTAAGTAACTGTTCCTTAAGTATTCAAATGTTGTGTCCCTTAAGGACGTAGGCAATCACAGATTTTCACTTTGGTCTATCTTTTACTGCTCTCAATATTTTTCCTCTTGGTATCTCTCCCAAGGATGTGCGTTGTGGTGCAGTGGATATCGGCTCGGAACGAGAAATCGGGGAGCCGAGTTCGAATTCCAGTTGAATCCATTGCATTCACTTACGCACAAATACCCTTGGGAAAGGTATTAATCCGTCTCTTCCATCCAGTTATGGCGTAAATAGCAGGACAGATTGGATTCTATAGCGTTGGATGGCAGCCAGTCTCCCGCAGAAAGCAATGGCAACCTACTGCGGGATAATCTTCTGCCCAGTCAGTCATGTGTCGAAAGAGACATGATTGCCCAAGCGTGTTTCACGTATGGAACTTAACTGATCTCTCCCAAACCCCGCTCTGCCAGTCATTTGCTCACGCCTATCAAGTATCGCGCTGCTATCCTCGGTCTCTCTTTGTAACAGCAATTTTCCTAAATCCTATTTTCAGATATCCTATTGTCTAGATGATGGCAATCCACTTTATATTTTCCAATTCCTTCAGACTACCTGCTTCTTAGTGTTTCGATGATAACTGATGTTTTAATATTACCTAATTTCTTCAGCTCTCTGGTGACGTTAAAGTACTTATCGATCTTCTCTTTATCCTTTAGAGTTTTTTGTGGTCCGCGGGTACACCAAAATCCACCGTCTTGAGCGTTTGCATCGACTAGATAAGCGGTTGGCAACCACCGGCCCGCGGGCTATATCCGGCCCTCGAGTGAATCATGTCCGGGTCGCTACCTTAAATAAACCAAACCAAAGTGACAGTTGATAGTCTGAACATATTGCGTCGAATTTTTTTTTTTTTTAACTGTAGGATGTTTTATTTTTATTTTTTATTTGTAAGGAACGCCAAAATTAGCGTACGGCCTCACTTTCACTTTTTCTGTAAAATGGCTTTCGTGAGCGGGCACTTTTAAATGAATATAAAATAGTGTTTTCAACCAATTTTAATAATTTTTTTTTTCAAAACTGATTCATGAAACGTATTTTTAAGATGTATAATTTTTTTTAACAAAATTCCCGTTAGATATTAAATAATATTGAATCCTTGCTGTCTTCAAACACAGAAAATTTATTCACATATTTAAAAACATGGTTCTTCTCCATGACACGGGAGCCATAGCTGTTTGGTCCTCCTCCATGACACGGGAGCCATAGCTGTTTGGTCCTCCTCCATGACACGGGAGCCATAGCTGTTTGGTCCTCCTCCATGACACGGGAGCCATAGCTGTTTGGTCCTCCTCCATGACACGGGAGCCATAGCTGTTTGGTCCTCCTCCATGACACGGGAGCCATAGCTGTTTGGTCCTCCTCCATGACACGGGAGCCATAGCTGTTTGGTCCTCCTCCATGACACGGGAGCCATAGCTGTTTGGTCCTCCTCCATGACACGGGAGCCATAGCTGTTTGGTCCTCCTCCATGACACGGGAGCCATAGCTGTTTGGTCCTCCTCCATGACACGGGAGCCATAGCTGTTTGGTCCTCCTCCATGACTCTACATAGCTTTTCGTCCCTCACTCTCCAAAAGTCTGCCGACTCCTGGACTAGATCCTGTCTTTTGGCACGAAGTGAGAGATCAGTTTGAATCACAAGTTTGTAAATAATATTGTGCATTCTTCTTCTTCTTCTATGTGCCCTGTTCTTCAGGACGTAGGCGATCATGGATCTCCACGTCTCCCTATCCCTTGTGGCTCTTAGTATGTTTTCTCCTGTTGCTCCTGGCAACCCCCGTTCTGTCATCCACCTGATCAGACTCTGCAGATATGTTATCCGCTGCCTTCCTCTGTCTCTCCTTCCGTCTATCTGTCCAGTCAGTATCAGGTTCTCTAGGCTCTCCTTCCTCATTGCATGTCCCAGGAACTTCAGTTGTCTCTTCCTGATGCTCAGCATCAATTTCCTTTTTGTTGCCATTCTTTCTAACACTTCGTCGTTGCTTGTATGCTCAGTCCACGATATCCGTAGCATCCTTCTGTAGAGCCACATTTCGGCCGCTTCCAGTTTTTTCCTCATTTTCGATGATATTGTCCAGCATTCACAACCGTACTGAAGAAGTGACATCACGTAGCAGTCTAGCACTCTTTTCTTCGTTTCTATTGAGATCTTCCTGTGTGTTAGTATTTTGCTCATCTTCTGGAACGCGTCCTTTGCCATGCCAATTCGCCTTCGGATCTCCGTGTCGCACTTTCCATCTCCTGTTAGAACACTTCCTAGGTACTTAAATTCTTGGACTTGTTTGATTCTGTTATCCCCCACCTGTATTTGGCATTTTGGGTTGTATCTTTTGCTGATGACCATGCACTCAGTTTTCTTAAAGTTTATTTGTAGTCCCTTCTTGTCACTCTCCACTGCTACTTTCTGTATGAGATCTTGCAGTTTCCTTTCCGTGTCCGCAATCAGTACTGTATCGTCCGCGTATCTTATGTTGTTCAGGTTGTGGCCTCCAATAATAAATCCTGGTGTGTCATCTAGGGTCCTCAAAATATTCTCGCTGTATAGGTTGAACAAATCCGGTGAAAAGACACATCCTTGTCTTACGCCTTTTTCTATCTTTGTGTACTAATACAGATTTCGTCCTGTATTGTTAATATGCAGAAACTTATGCAGTTCTTACTTGATGCATTATCCTACCCTGTTCTTATCCTCTCTAGATTAATTGGCTACATTTTTGTTAATAAACCCATTAGTTATATTAAACTCGTATTGGTATTCGCCTTCTTCACCTGTTAATAAGTTAACGTGTAAGTTTTGCCTTGCCATTACCTCAGATAAATGAACCATTCCGTTTTAATAGTGAGGTAAGAAAAGGTTATATCTGAGACGTGGTTTGTTCTTAGAGAGGAAAAAAATCATGCATAAGGGAAAATAAAGTATGTGATAATGCTCTCCTGTGCGTAACGTCTGCTTTAGAAAAATGGAAACCCTTCTAAATTCTTAAAGTTTACATTATTGTTTTTTTAAATAATTAACTACATTTACACTTATGATGCCATCTTTATTAAGTTGAAATATTTAACGATACAATGACAATCTTAACGACGGGTATTTTATAATCGGGGAACTAGCAAGAAGCTTATTCAAGCTTTGTCTTTTTTCTATTTTCATTAGTTTTTAACACAACACACCATTAAATAAGCAATATGAATTCAAAGTTAGATACTAATTTAGATATCTAAGTTAGATATTTGAACCCGCGTATTTTATTAAATTATTTATGATAACAATAGTAATGGGAATGAATATATTAATAAAAAATTATAATGAAAATATTTTACCTGAAATTCCGATTAGGTTTAAGCTAATGTTTATTTTAGTACTATTTACGCTGTTTACATTCCGATTTTATTGTTGCTATCATATGTGGACTGTTGTATCCTCCAGCCTTTATCAGGTATATAAAATCCCGTTATTTAATCTACGAGTGTCGACTGTTCTAGTTTCCAGGTGTATATCGATCCGGGTATCCTACAAAGAATTCCGAACAGAACTCTTTATTTAGCCTTGGGTAGTAGACTGATCACGTCCCGTTATCCATGTTTCAGGATATCAAATTCACAGAGGAGATAAAATGTTTCTAGTCGAGTCGTGGCACATGTAGTTGGGTCGTATTTCTACTCGAGATCTCAAGCCTTCAGTTGGCCGTCTTATCCCTCTGTAGTGGATGCAGTTTACAGATTCTCCGTAGGTCTCGCCAGTAGGAAGAAGCGAACAAGAGACAATATAGGTTAGGTCGTTCATGTAAACCTGATTTTCAGATCGGAAGAATTTAAGTGTCAGGTGATTTGGCAGAAAGAATATGACCGGAGTCTGCTACGGTGAAAGAGATTCTGTCTCTTGAGTGAAGAAGAGAATTGCTTACGTAGAAAAAAATTGCCAGTAATATTCTATCCGTCCCACTATTAAGGACAAAAAAATAACTGTAAGGGACACTTCAAAAGTGTGATTGGAGAGAGAAAGAAGGAAGAAGAGAGTGAAAGAGATAATTGGATTTAAACATTATTTTTAAAGAGAATTGAACGACTGGGGAATTATTATTTTCGGAAAAGTCACATATTTATTCAAAAATGAAACCCTACAAAGTTACAACTTCCGAGAATTCAATATTTACAAAAACACGTTTGTTGGAAATAGGGTTTCTAAGGATTGTTTTTAAAAATGTTATATATAATGTACGTTGTGGTGCAGTGGATATCGACTCGGAACGAGAAATCGGAGAGCCGAGTTCGAATTCCAATTGAATCCGTTGCATTCACTTACCTTGGGAAAGGTATTAATCCGTCTCGTCCCTCCAATTATGGGTTAAATAACAGAAGAGATTGGGTTTTATAGCAACTTTGCTGCGGGAAAATCTGCTGCCCAGTCTCCTTCGAAACATGATCGCCCAAAGCGCCTATCACGTTTGGCACTTAACTGACTAATATATATATATATATATATATTTTTTGTGTGTTGCAAAATCAATCGGATTTTAAAATTTTGACAAGTTTCAAAATTTGATAGCTAGAAATGTTGCCGGGAAAATGAGCAGAAATTTGATCAAATAAATGAGGCATTTCGCCAGTTTAAGACTTCATCATATCTCAAGCGAAAGAGATAACAGTATGTATGTGTGTATTCCAATAATATTTATTGGAATGGTTAGCAATATAATCGCAAATTGATTCAAACTTGTTAGATAAGAATTTCTTTTATAGTTGGTTTACATATTTAATAGTTTATAAATTATCGTATTAAAATTCTTTATATACATATATATGCACTGCATTAGACTTAATACGACTGTGCTTGTCTTTAGAATGAAAATATAAAATTCTTGTAAATGAAGGTTAATAAATAGTATTTAAAAAGTTTAAATAAAAAACAAATTTTGTATTGAATCTTTTTTCATGGAACATTAACATGTATCAAATTTTGAAAACTTTTCATATATGCTTTTAGTTATGTAATGGCTTTCGTTATATAATGGGACTTTTATGAAAGTTTTCGTTATGTAATGTTTTTCGTTATGCAATGGGTTTTCGTTATGTAATGGGCTTTTCTTATGCATGCGGAGGACGAAATGGTTACATAATATTCATAAACAAAAAGAATTAAATAATTTTTAAAAATTACTACAATCTGAATGAACACAAGTAAATTTAATTATAATAATCCTCTCTATTATAATAAAAACTGTGGTACATGAATATATTTATATTCTTCCTGTTACGCTCTGAGTGCGGTTTAACCTGTCAGCAAATTGCTAATAATCCTCTTAATTTTTTTGCCAGCAAGGGTCCACTCGTCAATAATGAGTAAAAATTTAACAAAAAAACTGCATTCGGTTCCAAAACGGTTTCTGCTCAACAGCCTTTAAAGTAGTTTAAAATTGACCGTTAAAATCCACCCTATAAAATGCCAGTATGTTACAGTAGTTTACTACCCATAATGTGCCACTGACCAACATATATTAATAGCATAATCATAACGTAAACCACATGGCTTGAAGACTGCAGTGAAGCATGAAACAGATTGTCACCGCGTTGTAGTGATCTCATTGTCCAATTATTATAAAGAAAATAAAATACACCAATTTTTACCAGGTGTCTATCGTCCTTGAGGCACTTGTGTTATATAGCGACAAACAACAAACACGTCTGTATATAAAAATATATCAAGTGATATTTTTATTAATGAACGATGGACCGTGTAGCCTAGTGAACAGAGAGTGAGAGAGCGCTCTTCCAAGGTTGACAGGGTGACGGGGGGGCGTCGTCGTGTCTGTTCTCCTCTACGTCTCTCTGCCTAGACTCCCTGACTAGACTGACTGGCGAATCCGTGTTTTCGCAGTCTTTATATATCTTCCAAAACCGGGACTTGTTTCTTCCGGCTTTGCCTTGATCACGCGACGCCCACGCGACGCCTACGTAATTCTCAGAGACACCTGTTCTGTCTGCCTCTTGTAGCCATTTCCGCTACTGCCGGAAATAAGGTCAAACAAACATCCGTTCCTTTCAACGGCCGGAAAACGCCCCCGCTTGCATCAGCTTCCTTCTTCGGGTGGGGCCAGATTATTATATTACACTTAGTATGACTGTAAACTAAATCTGGCAGCAAAGACTCTGATTGGGGGGGGGAGCCACCTCTTCAATGTTGTTGTTCCCAGGTCAACCCTGACCGAAAGTAGTAGCACCTGTTAGTGTCCCAGCTATGGGCAAATAGTTAACCCCCAAAGTGGAAAGTATAAAAATAGATTTTTATAGAAAAATATACGTTTTTGAAGGAAAAAATATTATCAACAATACATTTTTGAAAAAAATATTACCAACAATATATTTTTGAAGGAAAAATATTACCATAACACATTTTTGAAGGAAAAAAAATATTACCAGCAATACATTTTTGAACACAAAACTAAAAGAGCTCTTCAGTTTTCTAAAATAAAATAAAAATTAATCAAAATCTGATTAAATCACTCTTCTCACTATAACTGAACATTAAAAAATACCTTAAAACCCCAACGTTTTTGGCATTAAATAACCTACAGTGGTTGAAATGCCGTTAAACAAAACTGAAACTCATCTTCCATGAATCCCAACTTGGAAGCATGGCAATTTCTACTTTCAAATAAAAAAAAATATATATATATAGTCGATTTTATAATTCTTTAATTTCACGAATTTATTTTTTATGCAAAATCAGGTTCTTGTGCAACATTATTATTTTCCTTTTCTCTGTCTGGGGTCGTTTGATTTTTACTGACTTATTATTTTAAAAACCAACACATTTGTCTTGAAATCTTTCTTTTACTCAATACAGAAATTCAATGCACTCTTGTTGTTTCTGTTATGAATTAGATTAAAACAAAGACAACCTGCTTTTGATAAACAAAAAGAAAAAAAATGATGCAACTCAAAATTGGACTCACTGAAAACACTGCAAATAAGATGTTTTGAAATAATAAATATTTATTTCTAAGCAGGCAGACAATTTCTCTCTCTTTTTTTTTTTTTTTGTTTTTTTTTAGAAGATGCTCAGGAACATTATGAATGCACTGTCTTTTGCGTCACTGTTTACATGAATTGAAACGTTGGAATATAATGAAAATTTACGTCCTGAATTACGCACAAAGCTGCCAGTCTGGCTAGACATCTTTACTGGGCACGGTCCACTCTTTTCAAATGATTACAAACCGAAAAAAAATTACCAAGATGGACAAATTGGTTTGCTGGAACTAAAGTGAACATTCTTGGGCCATCTTCGGCAGAAACATCAGAAGCCATAGTCACCTTCCAACAGAATTGGATCGATAAAACATCTTGCACTAAGAACCACAAAATATATCAAATTATGAAATGTCAAAGAAATAAAGAAAAACTTCGAAGCGTTGTCTAAGCTTCAAAAAGAAAATTTGTGGACATAATAAAAAGGAAAATGGATTTAAACATTTTTTTTCAATCGGTGGATAGAAAAGTTTTCTTTGCAAGTATTAGGTAGAAAGATTTAAGTTAAAAGTATTGAAATAAAAACATTTTTCTGTTCATTTATTACATACTGTCATTTAATAGTACAAACTTTACTGTTTTAAGTTGTCTGTTCGTTGCTTTCTGAAGCGCGGGTAGTGAAACGGTTATAGGCGCGGAAAATGAATTTGGGAGGCAGAATTCAGTTTCTGATATTATTTCGTGCTAAACAACCCACGATTTCTTTTTAACAGGAGTAGAGGTTTAACCCTTGACTTTTATTTAGGATTAGGTTTCAGATTCCTTCTAATGTCTACTTCAAGTTTATACTTTTAATGTCTTCACCTAAACCCTGAAATTTTACTTACAATTTTTTCATTTTTTCTCAATGTTTGCCTATCGTTCGGTTCACACTTTTCCCGGTGTTTTGATCAGGAGTAGATGTCCTTTATTTCTTGTTTAGGATTGGGTTTACAGTTCCTTCTAAAGTCATTTCACTCTACCCCAAATATCTCTTTGCATCTTAGCGAGATAATCACCTTAGTTAGAATAGATTTATTTAAAAAACAAAAAAAGTAGAAAGTCATGAATCGACTTTTTTTATCTGTGGTTTAGTAACGAGATTAGATTCGTATCTCTTGAGGGGGAAACTAATCTAAGAAAGGCAAAATACCGTTTTTAAAACAAGCTCGATGTTGGATTGGATACAATGAGTTCTTTTTTTATGTGCCATGTCCTTTCAGGACGTAGGCGATCATGGCTTTCCACATCTCCCTATCCCTGGTGGCTCTTAGCACGCTTCCTCTTGTTGCACCATGCAACCCTAGTTCCGTCATCCACCTGATCAGGTCCTTCAAATGTTATCCGCTGCTTCCCCTGTTTGTTTTTTTCCTCTATCTGGCTTGTTAGTAACAGGTTCTCCAAGCATTCCTTCCTCATTGCATGTCCCAGGAATTTCAGCTGTCTCTTCCTGATGATCAGTATTAATTTCTTATTCGTTTCCATCATTTCCAAAACCTCATCATTGCTCACATGCTCAATCGATGATATTGGCAGCATCCTTCTGTAGAGCCACATTTCAGTTGCTTCAAGTTTTTCCTTCGTCTTTGATGATATTGTCCAGCATTCACTGCCATATTGAAGAACTGTCAACAATACTCTCTACTTTGTTTCTAGTGAAATTGTCCTGTTTCTTAATACGTTACTCAACTCCTGGAATGTTTCTTTCGCCATGCCAATTCGCCTTCGAATATCAGTGTCGCACTTTCCGTCTTCTGTAAGAGTTATCTTTTCCTATGCACACAACTTCTAGGGTTGCAGTACGAGCCTAAGAACTTACGATAATCTGCTGCTTTAAACGTAATCGGAAATCGAAATAACGGTTGATGCAGGTTGCGTTGAAATTATATCCCGTGGGCGACTTCACTGTTTGATTTCAGTTTTCCGTCTCTCACACTCTGTCAGAAGAGGCCATGAAACACCGTATATGGGTTTTTTAATTGGGAAGAGAAAAGATGGAATGGTGCTTTTTAAAAGGACTCTTGTGCAAAAGAGAGCAGACTAAACCCGAATTTGAACTCTGCTTGCCGATATGGGGTTTCCTTTCTTCTTAGTGATTTACATTCATTAATCGCTCTGTAAACAACTTTATCCTACTCGTACTAATAGTAAGTTATAACAAATTATTCTGTGATAGGGTAAAAGAGTATCCTTTCTACGCTTGAGGTACACTTCATAATGAGCTTCTGTTCTAGCACCAACATATTAAATCATGAAACATTTCAATCCATAGCATACTACCTTAGATCACACTGTAAAATATAATGGCTGGTATTATTAATGACTATTATTAAAAGATTTTAACAAGTGAAACTTTCCGAAATTATTTTTGAAATTTACCCATTTGTGCATCAATGCACCACTAGCTTCCGACTCATATTTTTCCTTCAGTCTTTCCTAGTTTTCACAGTGATCATCATTTATTTGTATTCTTCATACATCCAGTCTTTCATTGTCAGAACCGACACTAATGGTGATAATTCGTTATCGGGCTCTGTATTAGTGATATCATAATTTACAGAAAACATTTTCCAATACATTAAGATTCTTTCCACACGCTAAATTTTATTGACATAACGGTGAAATTAATAAAAGATTTCTAGATTGCACACTAACGTCAGCAGTTGTGTATCCCCGTGTTGAAATACTACGTCAAAAAAGAGCGAGCCTTTACAATAAACTTTCTTTTTATAATATATTAGTGCCATACGTCATAAACGCTTTGGGCGATCGTATCTGGAAAGAGACATAACTGATTGGACAGAAGATTATCCCGCAGCAGATCGCCATTGCTTTCTGCAATAGACTGGTTGCCAGCCAAGTCTATAGAATCCAATCTGTCCTATTATTTAACCCATAACTGAAGGGAAGAGAGGGATTATTTGTTAACCCAAGGGTATTTGTTCACGCAAGGAATTCAACAGGAATTCGAACTCAGCTCATCGATTTGTCATTCCGAGCAGATATCCACTGCACCACAACGCGCATAGATAGCAATTAACTTTGCATTAAAATCTTTTTTTAATCATTTCACCCCAAGCAAGGCATTCCACTGCCACTATAACGCAGGGGGTTACATAGAGCGATTGGATATAGGAAATGTCAGAAGAAGGGTGATAGACGAGTAAGTAGGTACATAGGAAGAGTGTTTGAGAGAATGGGTGCGAGTTAGTGTGTTAGGTGTCTATTGACCTTACATTTAAACTCCTGGAGGTTGTAGCCGTCGAGGAAGCAAGTAAGCGGAAGGGAATTCCACAGGCGGGAAGTGCGAGAAAAGAAGCTGTTACAGTAGAAATTGCGGTTACATTTCATCGGTTTCACTGTAAAATGTTGGGACCTGGTTGCCAATCTAGTATTTCGTGAAAATTCATACCTAGGGGGCACCAGTGATCTAAGTTCATCAGAGCAGAAGCCGTGAAAGTATTTATAGAAGAGGCATAGGGAAGCCACGTCACGCCGGTGAGAGTGACTGCAGCCGGTCTGCCAAGTCGGTATCTATCACATTACAGATTCTCCGTTGTATTTTGTCAAGAAGCCCGAGGAGAATAGCAGGGGCACACGACCAGATATGGCAGCAGTATTCAATACACGGGCGGATGGTAGATTTATATATGTGCAGGAGAGATTCAGGCGGAAAGAACTACCGAGCCCTGCACAGACAGCTGCCTTTCATAACAGCGGATTTAGCAATGGATTCGACGTAGTCATTCCACTTGAGGGCCGCTGAGAGTGAGAGACCAAGGAGGCGTAGTGCTTTACGCTCAGGGAGGCAAGCCTGTTCGTGGTTAATGGGAGGGAGGTGGGGTTGTCTATGATGGTTAATTTATATCAGCTTCGTTTTGGAAGAATTGAAATTTACGAGCCATTTCCTACCCCAGGCCACTACGGATTGGAGGTCCTTTTCAAGCTCGGCAACGAGGTTCGCTTTGTCGCCCACACCAGATTTTTGATCGAGGCGAGAGCAAACTGTGGTGTCATCGGCGTACGTGCCTACTTAGGATGTTATGGCATCAGGGAGATCATTGATGCAGATCAGAAAGAGCGTAGGATCTAGGATAGAGCCTTGAGGGACACCCGCGTTTGTAGGGTAGTTCTGGGAGGCATGTCCGTTTAATACTACCTTCAATATGCGGTTAGAGAGGAATGACTGGATTAGACTTAATACGATTGTGCTAGTGTTTGGAATGTAAATATAAAATTATTGTAAACGAAGTTTAATAAATAAACAGTATTTAGTATTTTGCAAATTCTCAAGAAGAGAAATAACGTAGATAGTAATTTGACTTTAAAAAAGAAAATTTGTCTACTCGAACACTTATCTATACAACATTATTACGTTTATCATCATGAGAATGTAGCGGATACCGGGGTGTCCGCTGACGATATTTGTATTACGATTCGATTCGCCGTAAAATGGCATAAGAAATACGACACCGGAGTGAATAACAATTAAAACGTGTATTATTAACAACAGGTTAAATAGAATTTATTAAGCATGCAAATGGTAAAGGAAAAGTTGTTTCCCTTGGAACGTTAAGAAACATAAGAGAAAATCACTTGTTGAACGTATTAAAATGTTCATGAAATATGAAACTGAAAAGGTAGACAATACAAATACTTGGAAATTAGAGTTGATGTCAGTTACGTAGAGTTGAAGAAAGTTCCAATTGGAAAATGTGTGTGTGCACATATGTGTCAAAGAAATAAATTGCCGCCTAATTGCGACTTGCAATTAGTGTGGGTGTGCGAGTAAGAATTAAACCAATATCCCTCTACCATACTTGTTAGCAAGGAGGTCTCGCTTGAGTTGGGAAACTGTTGCATATTCTTCCGCTATCGCCGGCCGATAGCGAGGACCCAACTGCCTAAAGACGTGTGTGGCTCTTTAAATACGCAAACCAAGCTGCGCGGAAACAATGTATGTGATAGATAAATGCAAGACGCGTGTCTCAAAGATGAGAACACGCAAGACAGAAGTAAATGCGTAGGTGTGAAATACACAATATTTGAATGCGTATGTGGGTATGAATGTAAAGATGTGTACGTGAGTACCACAAGAATAATGTAATCTGTAGTTGTATATACTTGTCTGCAATGTAAAAAAAATTGAAATTTTGTTAATGTAAGGGAGATAATCAGACACTCCCTCTTGCATTGAAGTGTCATGAGCATTCTATGAAATCTTCCAAGAAATGTTAAGGATTATTTAAGCGAAGCCTGAATTTCCACGTCTTACGATGAACAGGTACTCTTTTGGGGAGTTCGCTTGTCTTGAGTGTATAGATATATATATAATGATTAAAAACAGAATATCTACTCAAATACGAGTATCGAGTAAAAATAATGTTCAAACAAGTAAATCAGATATGTCGGTAGTTAAAACAATTTCGTTAATTTTCGGGATTTTCCGTAACATATAGCAATCTTAACTTCTTTTGTACCGTTGAAAAAAAGCTGTTGAATCATCTAGTAATATATCAACCATATTAACATGAATGTCTTAGATAGCTAAAGCCTTTCTCTGCTTGTACTTAATAACGTGACGATGATAAATTTTGTCTACTTTCAAGGGAAGTCGTTACTTGTTACGTTTCAAGTTTTCTTTAAACAGTCAGTTTATCTGGAGAGTGACAATATAGTTGTAAATGGGAGCGGTTTAAAATAATGCTTTCAAGAATTCACAGCTCTGGCATCACTTCTTCATAGTCGTTCTATGAACTTTTCATTCTACCCATAGTCATGCGGCAATTAAGGATTCTAAGCATGATATTGTATGTGGCAAATTTGTACAATGGTGACATTGCATTAGATCTATTTGTTTTTGTTTTTCGGGATTTTTTTTAGGACATTTACTTTAAAATTTATGTAGACGTCTAAACACTATTTAAGAATCACTGTATTATCATTATATAATACTAACAGTATAGCCCAGCGTTGCTCGGGTGTAATGAAAGCTTTAAAACTAATCCATGGTCCTGGACGTTGGCACGAAAGACTAAAAAGCGATAGTTGTTTCCAGTTAAAGCGAAACCGTAGACAAAGAAAAATGAATGGCTGTAAGTCAAATTTTGACTTCCTGGTATCGATATCAAATAAGTCATTTTCGTTGTAAACTGAATTT
This sequence comes from Ascarosepion bandense, assembly GCA_037127315.1. Classification (NCBI taxonomy): domain Eukaryota; kingdom Metazoa; phylum Mollusca; class Cephalopoda; order Sepiida; family Sepiidae; genus Ascarosepion; species Ascarosepion bandense. Next base: position 3,083,460 of record JBBBDQ010000701.1, on the reverse strand, counting down.
TGAAGGCTAAATAAGTCCTCTGAGTAAATGGTATCATGGCTGAGACTAAGAACTACAATTATACCTACTTAGAGCCAAACCCGAAGCAAAAACTAAAATAAAAGGACTAAAAGAAATAGACATACCGGCAGATAAACACATTCACACACACACGCACACAATCTTGCTTTTTATATTTATATATAGTATCAATTTTCTGCACTATTGTAAGAACTGCAACCTCGAAACTTCTGAATATCGTTTCTTATGTCTTTGTCTCTTAGTGTATCAAATTCGATTAAAATCGGACCACTCCTTCTATAACCCGATTTTTTCGATTATCGATTTCGATATTTATCGGGGGTACCTCGACACAAAACCTAGCTAAGAACACTCGCAGACGCTTATAGTACAACTGTAAATTTTCAAGAAAATTTTTTTAGCCCTTTCGGAGTCTATAGGTAATGGATACACACACACACAGTTCCATTTATAAATAAGTTTAGATATATTGATATTTAGCAAAAGCAAGCAACGTTTCCTTTTTACTGGAGATAAGGCATGTAAAAATGTCTCATAGTTATTAACTTCCCAAGCGCTTTCATCCTTTCACTGGCCATTCTCGAGGATGTTATACTTCTGATGTTATTTTATCCTCGTTTTTTTTTTGTCTCTAACGTAATTTATTTATTGTTAAAAGCGTTTTTTAAAAGCTATCACGTTACGCGTGCGACTGGACACTACGTTGAGATGAAAAAGTGATTCTTCCATTGCGTGTAATTTTGATGTCGAGGTGGTCACCAATCACCACTGAAGAAGTGATTCTTCCATTAGGTGTTTTTTGTTTTTTGTTTTTGTTTTTGTTTTTGTTTTTGTTTTTGTTTTTTTTGTTTTTTTTTTACCTCGGGTTTCACTCGTAAAGATGTAGGGTGCGTGTTCTTTGGACGTCGGAGGTCACCATTGAAGCTATAGGGTGATGGTTAAGGTTACTTTGAATCGGCCTTGTGTCATACATAACCTGACTCCCTACAACTTACAAGTTCTATGCACAATTATAAGAAGGTTATCAGCAGGTTGGAGATTGGAGTGTGTGGATTTGTGGAAGAATAAAAGTATACCTTTTGCATGTTTTGAATAGAAATTTATCAATAGAAAATAACATGAATTGGTAGAAGTTAAACGTTCCAAGAGAAACAGTTAATGGTATCAAGAGAGTTCGTAGTAGTCCTTGCACGAGTGAATTTGTGTACGTTGGCAGGAACGTACGTATGCATGTATGAATGGTTTTGAGTAGGAGTGTCTTTAAAGTATTCGCTCAGTCTAAAAGGGTTCCGTGTGGTTATCGTATAGACGTGTGAATGATGAAGAAGGAGGCGAGAGAGAATGGGAGAAGCAATAATAATAACGATCGTTTGACGTTTGTCAAGGATATGTCTTAATTGCTCGTCATCTTAACTCTCTGACGTGACAGTCGTCTTGTCCCGTGTTTTATATCGTTTGGGAATTCACTCCAGGATACGATTCTGGTTTTTCCTTTGGACAACAAACATTTCGCTAGTTTTGCGTGTGTTAAACAAAGTTTGTAAATTCGAGAAAATGTTTATTTCTAACAATGAGTCAGATTTGAATTTTTAAATCTATAATTTGTTTTGTTCATTACAGAGATATATAAACGCACAAGTGTATTTTTTCTTTTTGCTTGTTTAAATGATGTCAGCGATGGACATCGGAATAAGTTTGCTAAAAGAAACATCATGTCATTAACAGAAGATAAAATAAAAGCGTTAAAAGACAAAAACTATGTTTACAATTTACCAAAATTACCACAGTCAAGAGGAAAAAATAATTTTAGTTTCTGATATCTTCAAATAAATAACGGAACAAGGTGGTTGGGCAGAGAAGTGGGGTACGGCAATCTATATCGGCTTTTAATTTCACAATGTCATTTATAGACCTAAAGTGCTCTTGAAACTAGTTCTTCGTAAGTGAAAAATTGAGCGATTGATTTATTGTCTTATTTCCATAAGTGTCCTCCGTGGATTTTATCTTTTCTTGAAATTACTAGTACTTTAATGCCATTTACCCATTTGACTATGTTCTTAAATAAGTGCTCGGAGTTTTAGATGAAAAGCTAAGTACATTTAGCCTGTCCGTTATATGACAACTATTGTTCTTTTGGAATGTTTAAATGAGATTATTTTTTTGTCATTATTTATTAAATTCGGAATTATTATTCTTTGGAAAGATGAAATTTTATTTTAGAGTTTTTACATAATCATGTATTTTTTTTTAATCAGACGGTCGTGGGCATGACGGTAAACTGCATCCGGCAGCACGGCCTCTGATTTGAAGGTTTTGGAGATCATGAAACGACCACTTAATGGCTGTTGTTATCAGGCCCACCCTGACCCGGAGTGGTAGCACCTGGTAGGGTCCCAGCTATGGGCAAATAGTTAACCTCCAAACTGGGGTCAAAACACTATGAAAATATAAAAATACACTTTTAGAGAAATAGATACATAAAAATAGACTTTTATAGAAAAATGTACATTTTTGAAGGAAAAATATTACCAACAATACATTTTTGAAGAAAAAAATATTACAATAGCACATTTTTTTGAAAGAAAAAATTCTTAGCAAAACATTTAATATAAAACTAGAAGACATTTTCAGTTTTATAAAATAAAAAGAATAAAAATAAAAATTTCATTAAAATCTGACTAAATCAACCTTCTCACTATAACCGAACATTTAAAAAAATACCTTAAAGCCACATCTGTTTGGCATTAAATAAACCACAGATGTGGATATGCAGTTAAGCAAAACTCAAACTCAAAACTCTTCTAAACAGTTACATATTGTGGTCATATGATTATATGTACTAAAGTTCTACGTTAATATTAACAAAATCAATGCCAGTAGAAATGAACAAAAACAAACATTTTGTAAACAACATTAAACAGCTCAGAATGGCAAGAAAGGTATGAAATTTACGAGGCCGAGAAACGCAATGGGAATCCCAATTTAGAATCGATATAATTCATATTCAAGCAGGAAACTTCCTTGCATCTTTTTATATAACAATTTTTAAAGTAATTTTTTTTTTTTTTTTTTTTTTTTTTTTTCAAGTGTTTTCCTTTTTGATAACTCGACATCACGGAACTTAGATTAGCAACTAGGCTTCTGTTGAAATATCTAGTTGTAACCGTAAGTTCTATACTCAGTTTCTTCTCCCGTACTTCTCGCTTCTAACACGATAGAGTAATGGATAGCGGATTGAAGAATCGGAGAGACGAGTTGAAATTCCAACCGAGTTCCTTAACGGGGTTAAGTGAAGGTACGAATTAATCTTTCTCCGCCAGTTATGGATAAAAGAAGGCAGACTAGCCAATGTAGGAAAAAGAAACTCCTCTGCCCTGTCAATCAATCTGGATTCACAAGCGTTTTACAGCCGCATGTAAACATTTTTAGGTTTGTGCAGCTTGTTTTGTATTAAAAGTATCCATGTCCTAGATTGGCTACTCTGCCTTGTTGTTTTTATCCATAGCTAGAAGGGAGAAAGATTAATTCATACCTGAATTACTTTCTGTGGTAAACTAATAGCCAACCAAAGCTATAGAACCCAATCTGTTTTGCTCTTTAACCCATAGATAGTGGAAGAGACGGATTAATACCTTTTCTAAGGGCATTTTCGCGTAAGTGAATACAACGATTTTAACTGGAATTCGAACTCGGCTCTCCGATTTTTCGTTCCGATTCAATATCCACGCACATATTAAATTTCTGTAATTGAGTTGCAAATTATTCAGAATACTCAAAACCCACAAATTACGCTTTTTCTTTTTTTAATACTGTAAGAGTCATCCCGTATAAGTCCCAAGAGCCACGCAAGATAAAAGTTAGAGTATGTCACGGTTTAGTCAATTATGCGGGGAATATAAGGGTTAACTCTAGACCAGAATAGATTAAGATTATAGCGATCTGGAAAACGTCCTCTACAATGTTGCTTAGTATGGCAGATTTTAATCGTTTGGCACTAAAGCTTTTCTTCAACACAACGATATTGTTTAATTGCCTAACTGGGATTTTTTTTTTTTTAACAATTAAAGCTTTTATTTTTGTTGCAATAAAAAAAAAGTATTGCCACAATATTTGTCTATATTTCTGAAATGAGGCATTGTAATTATTTACACTATTTACATTTTTTCTGGCTGCTTTCTCATCTTTTTTTATTTATTGCCGACGTTTCGACCATTATGCGTTCCGACTTTACTTCAAGTGACTAGAATTTTGAAATGAACCCTTGCTACAGCAGAGATTAACCAAAACTTTGTAGTTTATTTAAAGGGAGATAACTGATACTGAGACTAATGGAAGTGGAATTAATCGTGGAACTAGAACAATCTATCCCGGTTAACAAAACAAAAAGGGTTCTGTTCAAAATTCTAATCACCTGAAGAAGGCCGGAGCACGTCGTAAATATCGCAATAAAGATGAAGACAAAATCCAATCTAAATAGTGTAAATAATTCCTGTCAGCTTAAAGATAACTCTCACAAAAAAGATCTACTGTTAATTTTTCAAAATAAAGAATGACATGGAATGTTATATTCCAGGCAATAAATAGTTTAGTTTTGAATTGTTAAGAAGAAAAAAACTAAATAATGGAGTAACTTGACTGGCATTATCTAACAGACTAGCTGCTTCCAATCTGAAGGAATGTTACGGAAGAAAAACTATTCTCTTCGGCACAAAAAAAAGCCGTCTAAGTCAGAGACTATAACTGTAAAATGTTATTTAAAGAAAAGAAAAAAGAACCAAATGTCAGTTGATAGTTAAACATGAAAATAGAAAAAGCAACTTTACCGACTTCGTGTCTGAATGCAATGCGAATCATCGTCTGTTCGTTTTTATGTTTCTTCAATCAGTATCGACTGCAAATGTCGCTATTTTTTTTTTTTTGTTTAAGAATTTTTTAATGAATTTTTATTTTTATGGATTTATATTTATTAATTTTTTTTATCTTATTATTTTTGCATATCTTTATTAACTTTTATTTTACTAATTTTTACCTTTATTTTCTTAATTTCTTACCCTTTTTTATTCCTTATTTTCTACCGTTTTTTATTTATTTTCTACCCTTTTTTATTTATTTTTCTACCCTTTTTTATTTATTTTTCTACCCTTTTTTATTTATTTTTCTACACTTTTTTATTTATTTTTCTACACTTTTTTATTTATTTTTCTACTCTTTTTTATTTTTATTTTCTCCCCTTTTTAATTTTTATTTTCTACCCTTTTTATTTTTTACCCTTTTTATTTTTTTATTTTCTACCCTTTTTATTTTTTTATCTTCTATCCGTTTTTATTCCTTATTTTCTATCCGTTTTTATTCCTTATTTTCTATCCATTTTTATTCCTTATTTTCTATCCATTTTTATTCCTTATTTTCTATCCATTTTTATTCCTTATTTTCTATCCATTTTTATTGCTTATTTACTATCCGGTTTTATTGCTTATTTACTATCCGGTTTTATTGCTTATTTACTATCCGTTTTTATTGTTTATTTTCTATCCGTTTTATTACTAATTTTCTACCCGTTTTTTTATTGCTTATTTTCTACCCGTTTTTTTATTGCTTATTTTCTACCCGTTTTTTTATTGCTTATTTTCTACCCGTTTTTTTTTATTGCTTATTTTCTACCCGTTTTTTTATTGCTTATTTTCTACCCGTTTTTTTTATTGCTTATTTTCTACCCGTTTTTTTATTGCTTATTTTCTACCCGTTTTTTTATTGCTTATTTTCTACCCGTTTTTTTATTGCTTATTTTCTACCCGGTTTTTTATTGCTTATTTTCTACCCGGTTTTTTATTGCTTATTTTCTACCCGGTTTTTTATTGCTTATTTTCTACCCGGTTTTTTATTGCTTATTTTCTACCCGGTTTTTTATTGCTTATTTTCTACCCGGTTTCTTATTGCTTATTTTCTACCCGGTTTCTTATTGCTTATTTTCTACCATTTTTATTGTTTACCCTTTTTTAAATTCTTTACCTTTTTTCAAAACAGTGACAAAAAAAATAACCAGCATCAAACTCCCATATACAGATTATAAAAAACAAATTTACACAACACATCAAAAGAAAATAGCAAGAAATCTGAAACATGTTCCAAAACAATGTACTATCTAAACATCATCCGACAATAAGAAAGGAGAGTGTAGAAGCATTGGCTGACCGGAGACAAGACAGTGTACTCAACAGAATATGAATTAGACACACTGGGCTGTTTCGCTCAATCATTAACAAGGCAGAAACTACACCTCTGTATATCCATTGCTTCTAACTTCTCACCGTCAAGTATATCTTAACAAAATGCAAGAAGCGCTAATATATATATATATATAGTCATCCGCAGACAGTCCTGTTTTGTTGTATCACAATCATTAATACGGTTAGACATCTGATTGCTTCTAGACCAACTTGACATAAGTCGATGATTCTGCCTCTGAGCTACAGCCACTCGGTAGAGGAAGGTGAACTTTAGCGTGTTATATACAATGTCAAAACACGCCAGTAGCTGAGAATGTTCAAATTGATTACTGAATGAACAATGCATAAATGCATGTGTAACTACCATTGTTTGAAGTCTACCATTTCTCCATAAAGCTTAATCGGCGTGCGAGAGCGTAAATATATATATATATATATATAGGTAGTAACTATTTCAAGCACAAATATTTTATATGATCTTTAGAATTGTACGCGCTTCTCAAATAATCGGATATCTGAAGAAAATATTTTTCCATCTTCTACAGAAATAGAGCTTGAACCTTGAATCATACAACTTACGTTTTGAAATACTTTTGAACTATAAACTTACTGATATGCTGTAAACAATTTTAAAACCTCACAAACACTTGAATCGTTTTGAAACATTGCTGAAGAAAGAAAATCCAGTTTCAGTATTAAATGACCCACAGGGATTGACATGCTGCTAAAACAAATAAACAATCAATCAATCTTCCTAATTTTAAATGCATTTGTTTTGTAAAAATAACTCCTCATTCCTGAAATTCAGACAGACAATATTAGTAATATTTTACCATATCAGTATAGTATTTCTTTGATCTCGTTCTTGTTGCTTTATTTTTATTGGAACTCTGAATTTATTTTTCATATTTGTTGTTTTGCCGGCAGATATGAATCATAAATAGTGAATATACTTTCTTCTGCTTCATCTCTGACTTATGGAACCGAATGTACAAAACAACGATGCAAAAAGCAGCACAAATCATAATGAATAAGCTCTAAACTTATTTATAAATGGAACTGTGTGTGTGTGTCCGTTACCTATAGACTCCGAAACGGCTGAACCGATTTTCTTGAAAATTTACACAGTTGTACTATAGGCGTCTGCGAGTGTTCTTAGCTAGGTTTTGTGTCGAGGTACCCCCGATAAATATCGATAATCGAAAAAATCGGGTTATAGAAGGAGTGGTCCGATTTTAATCAAATTTGATACACTTATACAGAAAGACAAGAAACGATATACAGAAGTTTCAAGGTTGCAGTTCTTGCAATAGTGCTGAATATCGATAATATATATATATATATATATATATATATATATAGGCAAGATGTTTGTGTGTGTGTCTGTTTATCAGTCTGTATGTCCTTTATACAACTCCACAATTTTTATCCGATTCTCACCAAACTTCACACAAGTATTCTTTAGGATGAGTCTGAGCTCCAGGACCATGGGTTAGTTTTTAAGCTTTCATTGCACCCGAGCAACGCCGGGCTATACTGCTAGTTAATTAATAAGAAAAATCTTGAATCTGCCAGGTTTTGTGTTACGCATGTGAAAATTTCGAATTAATTTATTCTCAACGTAGAAGAGATATCACTCATGTCTTCCAAATGTATTTTTATACGGTCTAAGACGAATAAAGAAAACGCACCGTCCATTATGATGTGACGCTCACATAAACACTCACTTGATTTGGTTAAAGTTAGGGTATAAGTAGCCGTTTACAGACAGCCAACATTGATTGACAAAACTGTTTAACTTCGTTCCTGGTTGATATTTATTAAACCTTTGTCTAAAAAACAGTTAAATAAACTGTTATTCCTCTTACTTTTTTTGATAGAAGTTTCTTTTCAAACAAACATTTTTGTTGTTATTGTGTTAAAAGTTAGCGAATTGACAACTGTATACACTAGAGTATAGTGCGAGATTTTATAATCAGCTTTTTTTTTCAGTGGTGGGGTGGTCATCATTCATCGTTCAGTAATATGTATAAGGAGCGTGGAGCCACATCTTAATTGTTGTTAAACTTTAATTACGAGAGATAGCCGGGCGGGATCCTAACATTCGCTATGTGCAAGTAGTGACACACCCAAGAGATAATCTTTCACGTATTATAATTGAAAGTTTTCAGAAAAGAGCTGTAATGTTGACAAAGGTTGTTGTTATCATTCATTTCTCGATTTTCCCGAGTACTTTCACTCTTTCCGAGATCATCTGCCAGCAGCAAGGATTCTGATCAGGAGATTAGTTGTTTTGAGGGACGTGGAATCACATCTTGCTGCTGGAAGAGGACCACGGAAAGAGATTGAAAGTACTTACGAACATTGAGAAATGAATAATAATATCTGCAAAAGTTACAGCTAATTACTGGCATTTTTCAATTATAATACACAATAGATTATCCCTTGGGTGAGTCATTACTTGTACATAGACAGATATATATATATATATATATATATATATATAATTTTATGTGATTGCAACCGTTTGCATTATACACAAGTAGATTTTTTTTCTGAAGAGATTAACATTTATGCGTTTTTCCCTTAGCCTACCCAACATTCTCTTGGTATTTTTTACTTATCTTAATGGGATAGCAGAGCTTCTTTAGTCTGCCTCCTCGTTGTCTCGAGTTTGTATATCTGTTGCTACAGCAGAACGTCTTTTACATTGCGTGCCTCTCAAAATGTACAAATACCTATCTAGATGAAGAATAATGATTTTCTTTTTCTTGTCTACAATTTGTATTCAGCCTAGTTCGCAAGTATTCGCATCGTGTTATGGTGAAACACACCTATTCCTCAGATAATGGACTCTCCCTCCTATATTAATAAGAGTTAACAGGAAGTTAACTCGAGAAGTTCTAGAGAGTTCTAATAGAGTACAGTAGAACTACTAGGCAGTTGATATCAGTCGGCAGTTAGTTGAATACTAAGGAGTCAGCTTACAGTGGAAGATTACCCAGTTCCTAACATTTTGGGTACATTAAGTCGATTAGCAACTGACATAGCACGATTATTACCTTGAGTGCGAAAACTACTTCACAACACATCGCTTAGGTATTGCTTTTCCAACGGTACCGTTTTTACCCGGTACGTATTTATACTGTAGATACCTCGGCTGTGTTCTTTATTCTCTCTTATGTTTATTATTATTTATTAATTTTTTTTTTATATTTACCGTTGTCATTTTCTATCATAATTCTCCGTTATATGCTCTTAAAGTATTTTGACAAGATGCACGGCATCGGATCTGTTCAACGTGTACAGCGAGAATATTTTGAGGACCCTAGATACCTGGATTCGTAATCGGAGGCCACAATTTAAACAAACTAAGATACGCAGATGATACAGTGCTGATAGCAGACACAGAAAGGAAACTACAAGACCTCCGACAGAAGGTAGCTGAAGAAATTAACAAGAAAGGACTAGAAATAAACTGCAAGAAAAACGAATGCATGGTCATCAGTAAAAAAAAAAAGCAGCCCAATATGACAAATACAGGTCGGGGATACTAGAATCAAGCAGGTACAAAAATGTAAATACCTGGGAAGCGTTATAACAGAAGATTGAAAGTGCGACACAGAGATCCAAAGGTGAATTGGCATGGCGAAAGAAGCATTCCAAAAGTTGAGTAAAGTATTAAGAAACAGGACAATTTCGCTAGAAACAAGGAAGAGAGTACTGGATTTCACTGTGATGTCCGTCATTCAATATGGCAGCGAATGCTGGACAATATCATCAAAGATGAAGGAAAAACTTGAAGCAACTTAAATGTGGTTCTACAGAAGGATGTTGTGAATATCATGGATCGAGCATGTGTGCAATGATGAGGTCTTAGAAATGGTGGAAACAAAAAGGAAATTAATACTGAGCATCAGGAAGAGACAGCTGAAGTTTCTGGGACACGCAATGAGGAAGGAAGGCTTGGAGAATCTGATACTAACAAGCCAGATAGAGGGAAAAAGAGACAGGGGAAGGCAACGGATAACATATTTGAAAGACCTAATCAAGTGGATGACGGAACGAGGATTGCATGGTTTAACAGGAGATGGCGTGCTCAGAGCCACCAGGGATAGAGAAACGTGGAAAGCCATGATCGCTTACGCCCTGAAGGGACTGGGCACATAGAAGAAGAATGAATTTGAATTTTAGTAGCTATATTTACGGTATAATGGAATATTTTCAACAGGAATCAATAAAATCAAGGCGCATTATAAAAGCATATTCCACTATTACTATATAAATTGTACACAAACTTCAGGGTTATTCAAAAAGTAAGAAGGTTTCGAAAATTCAATGAAAATAGGTGCTAATAAACAGAAATATATTCAACACATTATTAGGTGAGAAAAGATTTAAACTTTATTGTTTAAGGTGGTTCTACTTGTATGCACTCAAAACGAACACCATGTGTTGCGCGACAAACATTCAAACGGTATTCCACATCTTATCACAATCGAATCAGTTAGTTTGTAAATACTGAATTCTTAGCTTCAATAATTCGATGTCCAAAATCTGCAAAGTAATGGGCTTATGTGAAACAAACAACTTTGTTTTTTACAACCCAAAAGTTAAAAATCAAATGGTGACCTAGAAGGCCACATCTTTTAAGGGTTGAAAAAAACCATTGCAATGTAAATTTTTATAATTTGAAAAATAAACAACAAAAATAATCTAAACGAGATTGAAAATATTTTCATTTATTTTAATAACTTTTAGCATTTTCCTGTCTAATGTGTTGCATGTGTCACTTTCTGAGAAACCGTTTATATATATATATAATGTCATTCGCAGAGGGTTCTGTTTCGCTGTTTCACAACTCATCAGTGCGGTTAGATATCCGATTGTTTTTAGTCAGGATTGAAACCCGACTGGCGTCAATCGGCAATTCTACCTCTGACCTATGGGCGCTTGGTAGGAGAAGGCAGATTTTTAGGGTGTGATATACTATGTATTCATACGCCAGGATTGAGGGTGTTCTAATTCATTAATGAATGAACGATGCGGGGTTGCTAGAGTAGCTATTGTTTTTTTAATATCTATTATTCTTCCAGGGTGCCCAATCAGGGTGTGAGAGCGTAAATAGTCATATATATATATATATATATATATATATATATGTGTGTGTGTGTGTTCAGTCCGTAAACGGCAAGGATAATCCAACAAGATCAACTTAATATAAAATATTAAGTGTTATATCTATATAGAGAGCTCGACGGATGTTATCCAGAGCAATATGATATTTATAAAGGAAAATTCAATACGTCTAAATTGGTTATAAATTATAATTCATTTCAATAAGCTAAATTAGCTCATTTAATCAGACCACACAATATTCGTCCCATTTGATACAAATATATATATAATCACATTCAGTGCATACAAGATGAGCAACGTTAAATAACAAACTTTGAACCTGTTTCAATCTCGTAATATTAAATATTTTTCTGTCTCTTAGTATTCGTTGTTATGAAACTTTAGAAATCTGCTTTTTTAAACAACTCTCTTTTACAGTACTTGCTCAGAAATTGGGGTCAAATTACGCACGAGTTATATGAAAAAATCACTGTTTTCATAAAAAATTCGAGGGTCGCATTGTACATCAAGTCTACTTTTATATTACTATATACTGCAATTGTCCCTTCTAGTTACACGTGCAGAAAAATTTTGTTGAGTCTAAAACTTAAACGATTCAACCACTTGGAGCCATTTCGTAATCTGATAAAACTGGCCGGAGGTGACATAATCGTTTTTACAATAATTTTCACTCAGCTATCCAATAATCAGGCTCTTATAAAATGAAGACTATTTCTATAAACAAATCGTCTATTATAGACCACTTCAACAAAACTAGTACATTTTTATTCAACGCACTTGTACCGATATGTAACGATTATATATATATATATATATATATATATATATATATATATATGTATAAAATTTTTTCTACTATCCGGTTGAAAGCATTGTTTTGAAGTCAATAAATTTTCCGAAAGATTCTGCCGAAGCTGGTTGGCTTTCAAACTGTTCATTATTCAAAAGGTTATTGTTTATTGTTCACAAAGATTATTTGGCATCGGAAAATGCTTTGGAGCTTCTCCAAGATCACCACTGTAAAGATTTTTTTTTTTTTTTTTTAGTCTGCCTTCAAGAAATTTCTATCGTTTTTATTTCTCGACATCACAATGGACTAGATTACGTAACGTCAATTTTTCTGGTTTTGCTGCGGAACAGTTTACTATCTATTTACTCTCGTCAAATGATACGTAGGTGGATAGGCGTACCTCATTGGGCTTAGTTCACTTCAACTTCGATTAATTTATAAGTGCCTGTATCTGTTCTTTACCTTTTCAGAATTATTAAAAGATCACACTTTTGACATTGATACCATTTAAGAATGCCGTTTCTCGAAGCTGTTTCAAAATATGAGTTATGCAGATCCCTGAGCACTCGCCAAATTATCTGATTAATATCCCACGTAGAAAGTTTATAGAACAAACTTTATAGAAAATAATTTATCCGTTATTGATAAATCCAATAAAAAGTCTGTTGCATTTTTACATCAAAACTTTCACCAACTTCCTACCTCATGTAGTTCTTACTTTTTTTTCTCTCTTTCTCTTTGCTAAGGCACTGGTCCTTGTCTCGTCATCTATTCACACAAGCTGGCCAGGGAATTGACCAGGAGCATCCCCCCATCTCTCTTGCCATCAATATACCCGCTAATGGTTTTTGTTATTCCTTCTTCCTCATGATGTATCTTAAGAAATTTCAGGTGTTCCTTCTGTTGCCGTTTTTTTAAGACTGTCTTACTTGTTCTATTCTTGGAATGTTCAGTATCCTTCTGTAGAGCCAAATTTCTTCTGCTGCTAGTTGTCTCATCCGTGGTAAGATTGTCTAGCATTCAGTTATACAAGTATAAGGTAGGTATGGATGAAATAAAATTCTGTAAAAAAAAAGTAGCACTATTCTTAAAAAGTGCTCAATACAAAATACAGCAAATGATATTTCTTCAAAATTTATAACATAAATGTGATAATATCACTACAAAAATAGTCATTTTGTTTTGACGCTGTGACATATCAAGACATTAAATATTCCATTTTTAAACGAGTTATTTCGCTATCCTCGTAGCGAAATAACTCGTTTAAAAATGGAAAATATTCAAAAGTTCTACGACATAATTGTATCGAACACTTTTTAATACAAATGTGTACTGGTCCTCTTTTCTAACAAATTTTTCCCGTTTTTCATTGCCTTGCTTAACTTTCGGAATATTCTTTCGCTCGTCCAATGCGTACTTCGGATTTCAGGTGTCGCATTTTTTAACCCATGTAGTGTCAACGTATGGGTGAATAAATCTGGGGTTAAAAAGCAGTAAAAATGCGTACATTTTTGTTATTTGGGGACAAGATTCTATTGGCGAAATATCTCACCAAACTTTCCCAAGCAGTCATCAATTTCGTCATATATTTGTAAAGATCATGTCACGGCTATGAACGTCGTAAGACGAACATATCGCACAATTTTGATGAGTTAGTGAAAATGATAAACACCAGTCTTATTGTCCTAAAATGAGGTGGAGTTAATTATCTTTGATTTTGAGAAGATACATTCTGCAGTTTGACCAACTCTAATCCTCACATCTAAACACCCCACCACACATACACCCAGAGGGTTGCATATAGTCGAAACACTAGTTCTTGTACGATTACCAGTATTAAGCAACGTCGAGCCTTGCTAGTACCAAATAGGTGACAGCTTGGGAATACCAAGTGCTGTAAGCTTTGATGTGCGGATTTTGTAATTGATAACAGCGCAGTTTTAGAAATCTCAAAGCAATCCAGTCGGATTCGTTATATTGAGTTAAATGCAAATACCTTTTGGGGAAATTCCGAACTCTAACTCGAGTTAATTAGAAAAACTCTGAAAGATTTCTTTGTGTCTAAAGTATTTCCCGGCTTTAAATAAGATGCAAAAAGTTAACAATCAGTAGAAAACAAATTGATTTCACTTCCTTCCTCATAATGGGACCGAGTTACCTTGCATCTCTTTTCGATTCAGTGTCATAAAAGCAAAAATCAATTAACTGTATATTGTACATTTCGTCAGATGCTGACAAATAATTGTCAAGTAAGTGCTTAAAATTTGTTTAATATTTAAATCAAATTTTCTTAAATATGAAAAGCAATTACAATCTGCTGACAGTGTTAATGGTAAAATGAATGTTAAACTGTTTTCATGCAAGAAAATATTTGACTCTCATTTACCAAATAGCGTTACAGTTGGTTAAAAATTGTTTTTTTTTGTTTTTTTTTCTTAAAATATTTTAAATATTAAATCATACTTTTCAAGTCTACTTATATTCTTCTTCGTAGTATTTATAGAAGTTTCCTTTCGCACCTTTTGCTGGTGGTGGTGTGGAAGTTCTAAATCTTCATAATAACATTACTTCCACTTGTATCCATTGTTTTGCTATTGCCGCTGTTTGAAGTGCTCAGTTGGTGTGGTTTTTGTTATTTGGTTAACTTTTTTGTGATTTTGTAGCGCTAGTCTATAAGGCTCTAATGAAGGGGCGTCAACTTTACGATTTATAGGATTTATCACTTGAATCCATTTTAAGCATTGATCTGAGAAAAGATTGGACGCAAGTAAAATAATAATTGAAATAAAATGATTAATATGTACTAATAACTTCCTTATAAAAGTCTAGATATTTTTTTGTTATTTTCGATTTTCTTAAATAATTGTCTTTCTGAAAATTATACTTCACACGTCTACTTAATTTTTTTTATTAGTAGTGATTGCAGTTTCCTGTTGGTAATTATTTCCACGCGCAACTCATTTTTTTTATTGCTACTGTTGGAAATGCTGAAGGGATGTTGGTTTTGTTAATTAGTAAAGCTCTGGCGCAGTGGATATCGGCTCGGAACGAGAAATCGGGGAGCCGAGTTGGAATTCTACTTGAATTCATTGCATTCATTTACGCGCAAATACCTTCCAGTTATGGGTTAAATAACAGGACAGATTGGGTTCTCCAGAATACCGAAGAAAGCAATGGCAACCTACTGCGGGATAATCTTCTGCCCAGTCAGTCATGTTTCTTTCGAGACATGATCGCTCAAGCGTGTTTCACGTATGGCACTTAACTGACTGACTTTGTGATTTTATAGTCCCAGTCAGTGGTCTATTGAAATAGTGTTCATTTTGAGATTTCTAAAATGTATTCGTTTGAAGGCATTTTTAACAGTTGCTCTTAGATAACGACTGCATAGAGGGAATCAGTTACTCATTTCTGAAAGAGTTAAACGTAAGTAATGAAATATCTAAAAAAATGTTTTATCAATGCTATATATCTAAGAAGGCAAGGTAGAGTAATAGATCAACTTGGATTGAAGAATCGGGGCTTATTTCGAATATCAGTTGAGTTAATAACTTTGGGAAAGTTTTGAATCCGTATTCAGACTATCGTCCTATAACATTGATTGGTAACTAATCTAAGAGGAAAAAAAAAACTTTGAATTCAAACCAATCTGGAGAGGATTGGGCTCATCCAGGCGATCTTGCCCAAGAAACACTACAGTTCTCATAGCAAAGGTTTATTATTATTATTATTATTATTATTATTATTTAAAAATAATTTTTTATCACCCCTTTCTCAACATCGGGCATGTGTGTAGTGATGAGGTTTTGGAAATGAAAACGAAAATGAAATTAATACTGAGCATCGGGAAGAGACAGCTGAAGTTACTGAGACATGCAATGAGTAAAGAGGGCTTGGAGAACCTGATACTAACAGGCCAAATAGAGGACAAAAGAGACAAGGGAAAGCAGCGGATAACCTATTTGAAGGACCTAATCAGGTGGATGATGGAACGAGGGTTGCAATATGTAACAGAAGGCGTGCTAAGAACCACCAGGGATAGGGAGTCGTGGAAAGCCATGATCGCCTACGTCCTGAAGGGACAGGGCACATAGACGAAGCATTAAAAATTCTATTTGATGGCGAATAACTTGATGTTCATCGGCATTGTGTTTTCTCTAATCTACTTTTTCTCATTCTGTGTGCCATGTCCTGTTTGGGGGTTGACAATATTGGCTCTATACAATTTGCTGAGCTTTGTAACTTTTCATAAATTCTATTATCTCTCTTAAAGCTTGTTCCGCCATCCAGTTATTCAAACATACTAAGTATGTGCTGCTTTGTTTTCCTCTCTCCGGTTACCTTCAATCTGTCCTGTGAGTATCAAATTGAACCATCCCTATTCTCTTATGTGCCCTAGAAATTTTACCTGACTCTTCATCTCTCTATAATGCCCTTGTTTCCATTTTCTCTAAACAATATCGTAACTCAAATGTTTAGTCTATAGAATTCTTAACATCCTTCTGTAAAGCCACATTTCTATTCCTTCAAGTCTCCTCTTCATTTGTGATTTGGAGAATTTATCTAATCTAAACTTATTTATAAATGAAACATTGTCTGTGTGTGTCCGTCCGTTACCTAGAGACTCCGAAACGGCTGAAACGATTTTTTTGAAAATTTACACAGTTGTACTATAAGCGTCTGCGAGTGTTCTTAGCTAGGTTTTGTGTCGAGGTACCCCCGATAAATATCGAAAAAATCGAAAAAATCGGAATATAGAAGGAGTGGTCCGATTTAAATCAAATTTGATACACTCATAGACAAAGACATAAGAAACGATATTCAGAAGTTTCAAGATTGCAGTTCTTACAATAGGGCAGAAAATCGATAATATATATATATATAAGCAAGATGTTTGTGTGTGTGTGTCTGTTTATCTGCCTGTATTTTTTCAGCCCTTTGATTTTAGTTTTTGCTTCGGGTTTGGCTGTAAGTAGGTATAATTGTAGTTCTTAGTCTCAGCCATGTTACCATTTACTCATAGGATTTATTTAGCCTTCAAAGTTCAGTTTACGACGAAAAAAACTTATTTGATATCGATACCAGGAAATCAAAATTTGACTTACATCCATTTATTTTTCTTTCAGTCTACGGTTTCGCTTTAACTGGAAATAACTATTGCTTTTTAGTCTTTCCTGCCAATTTCCAAAGAGTCTGAGCTCCAGCACCATGAATTAGTTTTCATGTTTTCATTACACCCGAGCAACGTCGGGCTATACCGCTAGTATTATATTACTGCTAATTACACTTTTCTTTGTTTCTTGCGATTTTTTCCGTTTTGTAAAACTGTGACTAGCATATGGAATGATATTTTCTATTTCAATGGGCCTTAAGATTTCACTGTCACTCTTTGCCTCTCTCTTGATTAATAATAGATGCATGGAATATGTGCTTAGAAAATTAGTTTCGACCATAAGATC
Source organism: Ascarosepion bandense (assembly GCA_037127315.1). Classification (NCBI taxonomy): domain Eukaryota; kingdom Metazoa; phylum Mollusca; class Cephalopoda; order Sepiida; family Sepiidae; genus Ascarosepion; species Ascarosepion bandense. The sequence goes on along the minus strand of JBBBDQ010000701.1, from coordinate 3,065,824 downwards.
AGGATTCAAATCTCAATTTCACTTCATGACAATACTGGCCAGGATTTACCTCCAATAGCTCCCAGTCAGGCACAGGGGGTCGTCTATGCTTCTGCAATTGGTCTTTTTTACAGGTAGGAGTGTTAACCTCCGACCGATGTAACAGTCAGGGTACAGAATCTGCCCTGCTATTTAACTAATTTCTGAAGGTAGAAGAAATGGATAAATACCTTTCTCAAGGGTATTTGCGCATAAGTGAATTCAGCTAGAATTTGAACACATTACGAGCCGATATCCACTGTACTGGAAGTGCCAGAAAACCATATCGCGTGTGATATTGGGTTGACAAGACTGTCGGTGCTCACACAAAGTACAAAGCCCCTATGACCGAGGGTCTTATTGTATTAGGCTTGTTCAACTATTGATCACGCCAGATTATCCACTCTCTTTCAGAAACAGTACCCTCCGTCCGCTCCGCATAGTTGCAGTATTTACCACAGTTTTGCTGTAAAGACGATCATGAACAGATTTGTTTCTTTTTCACACGGATGTCAATGTCTTCAAATTGCGTTTTGATTCAACGCTTTGTAATGGTTAAGGAAACTCGGCAAGGCGAATTAAATCCCTATTGTTTCTCGGTTCCTTTATGGAACCAGAGACAAAACTCGACCAGTTCAGCACCGCGTGTCGTTCGATTACCTCTTCCTGGTTGCAATTAAATGCAGAGGAATTCTAAAAGAGAAAGGTGATGGAATTAGACAACTATTGATATTATGCACTTGTACGTATCTGTTATAAATCAGATAAATAGCGTCACTTACTCGATAGTTAGAGAGATGGTGGATTGCAACTCGGACTGAGGAATCGGAGATCCAATTTCGAATTCTAGTCGAGTTCATTACATACACTTGCGTTCTAATACACTTGATTCATGAATCCATCTTCTCTTCGTCCAGATATGGTCATTTTATTAGGCGTAGCTTAGATATGGCACAAGGTCGGAAGTATGGAGCACTGACTGAGGATCAAACTCACTCTTTAGTTGTAAATGATCTCGCAAGACTTGAATGCCACGATCTATGGATAAATTTCAGGACAGACAAGGTTCTTTCGCCTTCGGTTGCAAACGGTGTAGAATAAGAAAAAACTCTGAATTCAAAACTGCCGAATATGGGTAAATAATAGAGTAGTCTGATCTTTGTAGCCTAGCCAGAGATGGCAACCAGGCTAGAAAGACAACTTTGAATTCCAGTCCGGGGTGGGGCGTGGAATCTGTAAGACAGTTCGTTGTCGTGTTCAATTTCGTTCTGGTATCTCTTGCGACCGCGCCAGTAACAAGCTGTTTTGGCCTCTGCCTTGGATGACATCGGTGGCGTGGAGAGACGAGACATGCTGCATCGTCATCTCAAGAAGGCGTAACATTCCGAGCTCAGGCGGTCTTTTAATATCTACGAATGTTATGCCTAACAGTTTTTCCAGCATTCCCATGCAAGGATTTAGTCATTTCTGTAATAACAAAGTACTTGGTTTTATTCTTGGGAAGTGAAAACTGGACAAAGGAATGATTAATTACCAGAATAAAGAATTAATGCGAACGTATTTGATAGGATTATGTTGTTATATAAACTGGTGTAGTTGCATTGCTGATGACTTTATACATTGAAAATCAAGGGGAAAGTGAAAATTACCGGCCAGTGTACATCTATCTCGTGCATAATTTAAACGAATTGATAATAGTTGTGCAAGAGATTAATCATCGAAAATAAAAGTTTAAAAAAAAAACCTATTTCGACGACCAACAGTTAATGTGAACGTTAGTTTTACAATCGCGCTACTTTTTAGTAAAATGAGAATTCTCATCAGATATGTATATATATGTGTGTGTATGTGTATGTGTATGTGTATGTGTGTGTGTGTGTATATATATATATATATATATATATATACAAACACAAGATTTTTTTTTACCCTTTTATTTGAAATATTATCGTAAAAGGGTGTGGGAGAGTTGCTAACTTCAGTGGATGGCGGTATTTAGCTAAATTCGTATAAAGAATTTTTTTTTTTTTTTAATCATCTCACCCCAAGCAAGGCATTCCACTGCCACTATTGCGCATGGGGCTACATAGGGGAAGGTAAAGAGAAGGAGTGGATAGACATAGGGAATGTCAGGAGAAAGGTAATAGATGAGTAAGGATAGCGAGGATGAGTGTCGGGCAGATGGGAAGAGTGTTTGATAGAATGGGAGCAGGTTAGTGTGTTAGGAGGTGTCTATTGACCTTACATTTAAACTCCTGAAGATTGTAGCCGTCGGGGAAGCAATCGTTTGGAAGAGAATTCCACAGTCGGGAAGTGCGAGGAAAGAAACTGTTGGAGTAGAAGTTACGGCTGCATTTTATCGATTTCACTGTAAAAGGGTGGGATCTAGTTGCTAATCTAGTATCTCGTGCAAATTCGTATTTAGGGGGCACCAGTGATCTAAGTTCATCGGAGCAGAAGCCGTGAAAGTATTTATAGAAGAGACACAGCGAAGCCACGTCTCGCCGGTGGGAGAGAGACTGCAGGCGGTCTGCCAAGTCGGTATCTATCACATTACAGACCCTCCTCTGAACCTTATCGAGAAGCCCGAGGAGAACAGCAGGGGCACCCGACCAGATATGGCAGCAGTATTCAATGCACGGGCGGATGGTAGATTTGTAAATGTGCAGGATAGATTTAGACGGAAAAAACTTCCGGGCCCTACACAGAGAACCGACTTTCATAGCAGCGGATTTAGCAATGGATTCGATATAGTCATTCCATTTGAGGTCCGCTGAAAGTGTGAGACCAAGGAGGCGTAGTGTTTTACTCTCTGGGAGGCAAGCCTGGTCCATGCTAATGGGAGGTAGGTGAGATTGTCGATGATGGTTAATTGACAGTAGCTTCGTTTTAGAAGCATTAAAATTTACTAGCCACTTCTTACCCCAGTCCAATATGGATTGGAGGTCTTTTTCAATCTCGGCTGCGAGTTTAGCTTTGACGCCTACACCAGATTTTTGTTGGAGGCGAGAGTAAACTGTGGTGTCATCGGCGTACAAACCTATTTGGGTTCTTATGGAATCAGGCAGATCATTAATATATATCAGGAAGAGTGTAGGACCTAAGATGGAGCCTTGGGGGACACCTGCGTTTGTATGGTAGTTCTGAGAGGCATGTCCGTTTAATACCACTTTCATTGTGCGGTTAGAGAGGAATGACTGGATTAGTTCAAACAAATGTCCAGTTATACCATAGCTCCGCAGTTTACATAGAAGGCCAGCATGCCAAACTCTGTCGAACGCCTTAGATATATCCAATGCAACGGTTCGAGCTTCGCCATTCCTGTCGAGTGCCTGGTATATGTACTCGGTGATGGTCGTTAGCATATCAGCAGTAGACCTGGTGAAGCGGAAACCATATTGCTTGTCCGAGAGGAGCCTGTGTGCTGTGAGATGCTGAACCACCTCGGCGTTGATAATGGCTTCGAACACTTTGCCAAAGATCGGAAGAAGGCTGATAGGGCGGTAATTTGCAGGGTCAGAGGGTTCTCCAGTGTTTTTAAATATAGGAACTATAGAGGAAGATTTCCAACAGGCAGGAAAGCAGGAAGCAGATAGGCAGAGGTTGTAGAGCTTAGAAAGGATAGAGGAGAGTTCAGGGGCACATTTCTTTAAGACTATGGTTGGGATTCCGTCACCACCGCTCGCTTTGTGAGGGTCAAGTTTTAAGATTATCTTAGAGACAAGCGAAGGTGTAATGTGGACATCATTCAGTTGTGCCTCGGTTCTAGGTGAGAAGTCGGGTGTAAAAACTCCAGACGAGTCCAGACTCGAATTGTTCGAGAATCTGCGGGCAAAACATTCAGCCTTATCTGCTGGGGAGGTGAGGACCTCAAATTTGTTGATTAGCGGGGGTATTGTGGACTTGCTCTTGTTAAGTACTCTTTTACAGAGTCGCCAGTAGTCTTTAGAGCCGAATTTAGAGCATGCTATGCGTTGCTTCATTCTGGCAGCAAACAACATCTTAGCTTCGTTAAGTACCCTTTTACACTTATTACGAGCTGAAGTGAAAAGGCGCCTGTTTTGTTCCGACGCATAGTTACGATAAAGTCGGAAGAAATGATTCCGGTGGGCAATGGCAGCCGAACAAGCGGGTGAGAACCATGGAGACGAATGAGATTTAAGCTGGAATTTCCTAGCAGGGATGAAGGCATCAATGCCAGCCTTAACCCAGGAGGAGACCTCGGATGCACATTCTTCGATGGGAAGACTAAAGACGTTGTTCCAAGGGATGTCACAGAGGAAGTCTCGGAACGAATCCCAGTCTGCTCTTTGATAGCAGTATGATATTCTACTTGTCTGTGTTTCATGGGTCGGGCGGGAGTGGAGTGAAATATTGACGGACACTACAGTGTGGTCAGAGTTTCCAAGTGGGCAGAGTTGTCTGGTAGTGCAAGAGTCTGGGATGGAAGTGAAGCAGAGGTCTAGAAGTGAGTTCCTTCCGTTAGGGTTGTCGGAGAAACGCGTGGGGAAGTCCACTACTTGCGTAAGGGATTGGGTGATTGAAAAGTTCATGGTGTGGACACCAGCAGGGTCAGTGACAGCGTTCTTCAGCCACTTGGTGTGGTGGGCGTTAAAGTCACCAAACACGAATACATGGGCAGAGGGATGGGTAGAAATGGCTTTGTCAATATTGTCAGAAATGATGTCAAGTAACGAACAATCAGGGGAGGAAGGAGAGCGGTACAGAAAGAAGAGATAGCTAATCGAGCTGAGAAGTGAGAGGCGGAAGCACATGAAAGAATGATCTGGGGATTCAAAAGATGACACCCTAGCTAAGGGAAGGTGTTCGCTGACATAGACACCAAGCCCATGCATATGAACATTGGAGTCCTTCCTGAAGAGGGGAAGGTAGCCAGGAACGCAGAACTCAGATGAGGGGATAGAAGGGTTAAGATTAGTTTCACATAGGGCTAATATATCAGGTGAGTTATTATGGAGGAAAGAATCTACGCTGGGGAAGTTGGTGCGGATGCCGCGTATGTTAGTGAAAGAGATGCAGACAGGTTTGGGCGTTTTCAAATGAGCTGGTTTAGTTTTGTTATTATGTTTGCTTTTTTCCATAGTAATTCAGTTAAAGGAGTGGTCTTAGAATAGAATCAGTCGGTCAATCATTTGCAACTTGTGAAGGATGGAGACTGGCGCGGCCTACAACATAATGTGGCCTCGGGGTTGCCCACCGAACGTTCATGCAGGGACGCCCGTCCATGCGCGATATGGCACTACAAGAACCCCGGTATTATTCAACTGTTGATCAGAGCGGCCTCTCAAGACGCTACGCAAGAGTTCGGGCTCCTAACTACCAGTCGGAAGCAGCAACCAGGAAACTGCCAACCCGGTACCCTCAGAATGTAAAGACTTTGCCACCATACTCCGTAACTGCAAAGAGCTTCCAGCTGAACTAACACCAAGACCAGAGAAAGGGGATGAACCGGGAACCCCTTCCTAAACAAGAAACAAGGTGATCACCTCTAAACTCATTCAAAAGAAGGGGGTGGAGTGTGAGACCGGGCGATAGTAGAAACTATCTACTCCAATTAAAAAAAAAAAAAAAAACAAGGAAAAAGTGACTGAGGCTTACAAAGTTTTAACTTAGTAAAAGTCGAAAATACCCTTGAATAGCAAAATTATTTACACAAATTAAGTGACAAAAAAAAAAAACAAAGACGGCCAAAAGACGAAAAAAAAAAAATAAATAAATAAAATAATTTCCAAGAAATTTCACAAAAACAGACTGAAAAATGGACTGAATCCCGGTTGACTTACCACAAGCAGCTAACACTGTAAAGTTGATTTAATTCAATTTCTGAAGACAAAAATAGAAATTAAACCGTTTTTTACAGAATATAGTCGAGTTATGTTGCTTGCGTTCGCTTACCAAACCGTTAAGAATTCAATCTCTCGAAGACAGAAATTTAAATCTTCTACAAGACAAAACTAATGGAAATAATTGAACCGTGATGCTATTTATCATTAGTCGAAAATACCCTTGAATAGCAAAATTATTTACACAAATTAAGTGACAAAAAAAAAAAACAAAGACGGCCAAAAGACGAAAAAAAAAAAAATAAATAAATAAAATAATTTCCAAGAAATTTCACAAAAACAGACTGAAAAATGGACTGAATCCCGGTTGACTTACCACAAGCAGCTAACACTGTAAAGTTGATTTAATTCAATTTCTGAAGACAAAAATAGAAATTAAACCGTTTTTTACAGAATATAGTCGAGTTATGTTGCTTGCGTTCGCTTACCAAACCGTTAAGAATTCAATCTCTCGAAGACAGAAATTTAAATCTTCTACAAGACAAAACTAATGGAAATAATTGAACCGTGATGCTATTTATCATTAGTCGAAAATACCCTTGAATAGCAAAATTATTTACACAAATTAAGTGACAAAAAAAAAAAACAAAGACGGCCAAAAGACGAAAAAAAAAAAATAAATAAATAAAATAATTTCCAAGAAATTTCACAAAAACAGACTGAAAAATGGACTGAATCCCGGTTGACTTACCACAAGCAGCTAACACTGTAAAGTTGATTTAATTCAATTTCTGAAGACAAAAATAGAAATTAAACCGTTTTTTACAGAATATAGTCGAGTTATGTTGCTTGCGTTCGCTTACCAAACCGTTAAGAATTCAATCTCTCGAAGACAGAAATTTAAATCTTCTACAAGACAAAACTAATGGAAATAATTGAACCGTGATGCTATTTATCATTAGTCGAAAATACCCTTGAATAGCAAAATTATTTACACAAATTAAGTGACAAAAAAAAAAAACAAAGACGGCCAAAAGACGAAAAAAAAAAAAAAATAAATAAAATAATTTCCAAGAAATTTCACAAAAACAGACTGAAAAATGGACTGAATCCCGGTTGACTTACCACAAGCAGCTAACACTGTAAAGTTGATTTAATTCAATTTCTGAAGACAAAAATAGAAATTAAACCGTTTTTTACAGAATATAGTCGAGTTATGTTGCTTGCGTTCGCTTACCAAACCGTTAAGAATTCAATTATTAGCATGCAAAATTAGTTGTACTATTTATATATATATTCACTTCCTTGTTAAGTAATACACTGGACACTTTGACGGTAATACTATCAGCACGTTATTTTTTTTCCCTAATTTGTTTTTTTCCTAAATTGTTTTTCCCTAATTAGTTTTTTTCCCTTAATTTGTTTGATTTTTTCCTTAATTTGTTTGATTTTTTTTCCTTAATTTGTTTGGTTTTTTTTTCCTTAATTTGTTTGTTTTTTTTTTCCCTTAATTTGTTTGATTTTTTCCTTAATTTGTTTGATTTTTTTTCCTTAATTTGTTTGGTTTTTTTTCCTTAATTTGTTTGTTTTTTTTTTTCCTTAATTTGTTTTTTTTTTCCTTAATTTGTTTTTTTTTTCCTTAATTTGTTTTTTTTTCCTTAATTTGTTTTTTTTTTTCCTTAATTTGTTTGTTTTTTTTTTCTTTAATTTGTTTGTTTTTTTTTCTTTAATTTGTTTGTTTTTTTTTTCTTTAATTTGTTTGTTTTTTTTTCTTTAATTTGTTTGTTTTTTTTTCCTTAATTTGTTTGGTTTTTTTCCTTAATTTGGTTTTTTTCCTTAATTTGTTTTTTTTCCCTTAATTTGTTTGTTTTTTTCCCTTAATTTGTTTGTTTTTCTTTTCCCTTAATTTGTTTGTTTTTTTTCCCTTTAATTTGTTTGTTTTTTTCCCTTAATTTGTTTGTTTTTTTCCCTTAATTTGTTTGTTTTTTTTCCCTTAATTTGTTTTTTTTCCCTTAATTTGTTTGTTTTTTTTCCCTTAATTTGTTTGTTTTTTTTTCCTTAATTTTTTTTTTTTCCTTAATTTGTTTTTTTTTTTTCCTTAATTTGTTTGGGATTTTTTTTTTTTCCTTAATTTGTTTGGGATTTTTTTTTTTTCCTTAATTTGTTTGGGATTTTTTTTTTTTCCTTAATTTGTTTGGGATTTTTTTTTTCCTTAATTTGTTTGTTTTTGATAGACCTTTCCCATATTATTTTTGTGATCACATGGATTTTTTTTTGTCTGTTGTAAAATGAAAATAAGTAACTCGTAATCCTTCTTAATAATTTCGAGATTACTACTTTTTTAATGTCTTTATAGGGTGGGATAAAAAATCCACAACTGCTTCAGCCATTTAACGTACGTTAAAGAGAGATAGAGATAAAGATAGAAAGGGAATATGGAGAGAGGATGACGATCCCGATCCTAACAGGTGGGGTCGGCAATCAGAGGTAGAGCGTGAAGAAAAGAGAACAGTCAGGTCAACACTGAGTGACGACAGTCTTTCATGATTCATAATGTGCCTATGTAATTAGTTGTGCTCTTTTTAAAATCTCAAAGCAAGTTTCTCAAATGGGATTTGAAACAGTAAGGATGGAATAAATGCACAAAGAAAAATAAGATGAATTCAGCATTAACACGAAAATAGTTGGTATATTATTATAGTTCCACTATACATTGTTCTTGTAAACATTTTTCTTTGATTTTTGTCTGTTTCCCACTGCTGAATTTTCTAAAATGATTGTGTCCCTTTATGCTGCCATTTCCTGCCGAATGTTGCAGCAGTACGAAAATAAAGCTGCTAATTTTGTTCAACTTTTCCTGCGACTTGAACCATAATCTTAAATCGATTGGACGTCTGTTCATAAAAACAAATCCATTGAACATGTCAAAACGTTCTACGTCAAAGTTTTAGGTGCACCTAGCATGTCTAAAATTGTACATTAGAACGTTTGAGAATATGCTGAATTATTTCGAAAATTTTACAGAGCCAGAAATATTCACGTCAGCTAAACTCCGACGCCACAAGCACTGTACTTACTTCTTTCTCTTAAAACGGTTAATTCCTTTTGGTGTTTTCTAAAATTCCATTCTTAAATATCTTTATTATTCTATATACTAAAAGTATTAGGGTGTGAATTATACTTCGTATTAACCGCTGCTGCGTTATTTAATATCGAAATTTGTTGAATTTTATGTTGAAAACTTGAATTTTATATCTTGAAAACTGTAGGAAGTTATAGTGAGTTTATGCTTCAGTGTGTAAACAAGCATAAGTCACATTTTACACATTAGTGGATAGGCAAAGGTAATTTTCAGATTCCGTAAGCATTTATTTGGGATGTGTGTTGTGGTGAGTTCGAATTTCAGTTAAATTTGTTGCATTCACATACGCGCTTGGGAAAGGTATTAATTCGTCTCTTCCCTCCAGTTATGTGTTAAATAACAGGACAGATTGGGTTCTATAGCCTTGGCAGGCAACCAGTCTATCGCAGAATGTAATGGCAACCTACTGCAGGATAATCTTCTGGCCAGTCAATCATGTCTCTTTCGGTACATGATCAGCCAAGCGTGTATCACGTATGGCACGCAACTAACTGAAGTATCTATTCGGTAAATTGCCATTATTGGGGAGTATCTTGCTGCTCTGCTATGCATGATTTCAGTGTATTATCGGCTACACCAAAACAATCTCAGTATTGTTTTGGCGCTTAACACTATTGTTCGTGTCACTCGTCATCTTATCTGATTTAGTAAAGAAAAGTTTTAAAATATCCAGCATTGTTTGGACATTCAAATAAAATATCCGTGAAAAGTTATGTATTTCTTTTGTTGATATGGGCGAGATGATTTTCTAATGAGAATCAAGTTTGCTCACTTTTAATCTTTAAAAATAAATTGTGTAGTCTGACCCAAGTTACCTGGAGTGTTTTATATTGGTCAATACTTCTGAGATGTATTTACATTAGTTCTCATCTTCATTTCGACCGTTGTACGATCCGACTTTCTTCCTTCTTGCAATACTCGGAATTTCCAACCAAACCTTTTAGTTCTATCACTGGGACATATTATTCTCGTTCTTTATGCTATGCCACTCTCCACTTGCCATGTAGTTATCTCCCTTTACATCAAGTCTCTAAGTTATTTGCTCACCACTGCTGTAGCAAGGTATTGAACTCGAAACTCTTTGGATTTAACCAACACTTTTATCCACCGAACCATGTGTCCTTGTAGAGATTTGGGAGTAAAACATAATGTCTTAGCAAATATTGAAGCTAATAATTTTGTTTGGAACTCCGTATTACTAGTTCCCATGTTTTGTTTTGTTTTTTAATAAATTCATCCCTCGCAAGGCGGTAATGCGACTCAGATGCAGATGGGGTATATTGGGAGAGAAATAGGATGGAAAGACTTTAGAAGGAATCAGAAACCCAGTCCCAAACAAGAAACAAGCGATAAAACTTTCTCTTGTCAATAAAACTGAAAAATAGTTGAACCTATCTACTTGTCTTGAGGAGGGAAAAAAATTTCAGTGTTTAGACGAAAACATGACATTTATAAAGTTGAAGTAAACTCAAGAAGGAACCAGAAACCGAAACAGAAAACAGGGGTCAGACCTCTACACTTGTTCAAAAGACAACGGGGAGTATGAAGTGAGGGATAAGCAAACCGATCTGTTATTTTCTCTTGTTAATTGTCGGTCAGCTCAAAATCTCAAACAGACTTAGTTTCCTCCTCGACAAATTGATGACGGTGGTGCGCCTATATGTTTGTCATCTTCACTGCCATCACGTCCATCAACAATTGCATAGATTTTAAAAGTTAAGACAGTATAGGATACAAACCCTATATCATCCAGCAGTTAACTAAAACACACAAAGTAAAATTACACACCCGCAAAATCGGATTCAAACAACTAAAAACATTTTGGAAAAACCCAGACCAAAGCAAATTTCACAAGTCAGTGTGAAAAACAAAATTCTGGGTCCTGATTGGATAAGAAATAGATTCATATATGACGTCAGTCAAATGTGTGTGTTTTTTACACCTAAAGAATTAAAATGCCATTTGAATCCAGTCACATAAGATTCCCTGGAGGTGAAATCAGCCAGAAAGGCGCAAAGATTAGAGAGGCCAAAGAACCGACGGACAGGTCCGTCGCTGACTCAACCAATACAAAAGAGAATAAAAAAACAAAAAGATACTAACTGCCTATGAAAATTGAAAGGAACACAGATTGTATTAGTTAAGTAGACTGATGAATCTTTTTAAACAAACGCATTCTGCTACTTACTACTGTTTCTATTTGAACCTTTTCCCCTTTCTTTGGTTATTTCTCACGCACACTCTCTTTTTCATCTTAAATTGATAGACCCTTTCCTTTTCCACCTACTTAGCGGCAGACACGTAAAAAAGAAAGAAGCAAAACATAGACACATTCTTGTTCAAAACCACATTCGCTTAAGTTATTTTTCCACCAAACAAATTATACAAAAATTAAACAAACTGTTTATTCTGTATATATATTTTCTAATTTTATACAAACATTTTTCATTGATTTGTCATTTCTTGAAATTTATAGCATGATAGTCATTGTTCCATCAGTGAAAAAGATTTTAACAAACCTATCCCCTGTAATGATTAACATTCTTTGTTGTGTTGACTGTAATAATCAGAAAATTCCAGAATATTTTCCACTTATTTATTTATTTGCGTCATTATCTACCCGCTGGTGGTTTACGGTTATATAATTTTGAGACACCGGTTCCTGTCCTATCGCTGAAGTTAAGCAATGTCGATGGGTGACCGCTTGGGAATACCAGGTGTTGTAAGCTTGCATGTGGGGATGAAATAATTGATAACGGCAGGGAATTGTTAATAGGAGAGCAGTTTCAATTACCGTTGGGTTCGTTGTATTCACTTAAACGCAAATACCCTCGGGAAAGGGATTGATTCATCTCTTTCCCCACTGCCAGCTATATGTCACTAAGCCTGCTATCCCTAAATAATTCCCTTAAAAAAAATCTTAGAATCTGAAAAAAATCTAGCTTTAAGGGTGGTTAAACCGTAAAAAATAAACGATCATCTTGAAAAGAAAAAGAATCAATCCCTCGTGACGTATTAGGCTACAGTCGCCTCGGGCTAAGTGTTAGGTCTGTGGATTCTTGTGCATATTTACAATATGAAGTTCCTAGACGCATGCCCAACCGGTTTTCGTTTTTCTAGAATGATTGTCAAACGAGGATATAGAGCCCAGACTGCCTTTCTGTTTAAACAGCGCCGATAACCAGTATGAAACGAACAGGCCAGCATATGACTGTGACGATTTATCTATCAGGCACGGTAGAATAATTGAAGATTCGGAGTGTTCGAATTTCAGTCATGTTCATTATATTAACTCAGGTATTAATACTTTTCGGAAAGGTATGAATCATATTTTCCCACCGCAGTTATAATTAATAATAGGACGGAGTGGGTTCTATAGTTCTTGGTTGAAAATGGTTCCATGCCAAGAAAAGATGCGTAACTCACCCCAACATCTTATAATTTGGATAGTACAGTCCACCGTAGATCATAGCATCATTCAATTTATCGCAAAATATAACAACACATTATTTACACGCCCACAATCACGGTGGCCTGATATAACACATGGTCACTTTTAACGAGGCCAGAAATTCTCACTCTGCCGCTATCTTAGAATTCGCCTGACCTCCAAAGACTTGTCCTGTTTCATGCAAAAACAGAATCACGACAGAGCTTAATTATACGAAGATTTCATGAATATTTATCAGGCGATCCTATTATAAGGCCTGCATTCGCGCACATTTTGCATTGCAAATGGATGTTCACATGTAAAACACACGAAGCATAGTGCTCGTTTAGCATCAGATAATTCCTAATATGTGAAAGTACTGCATTATAATAGATTATTTACTTATTTTATAAATTCTTTGGCTAATATATATATATATATATATATATATATAGGGAGAGAGAGAGAGATACAATGAATGTCTGTTATGTTTAATTATGAGCCGTTCTAAACAACGTATTTTGGCTTTAATTTCAGGTGAAAATAAAGACAAAAATTCTCCAACATTGGGATAATTTTTATTTAAGTTGGTTCTAAGCTTTCGGCTCACATGAGCCATCTTCAGAGAGGTTAATGAGGTTCCATTTAAATTTCTTGGTGTTAGGATCATTTAATTCTGGATAAATAAATGTTGGAGACTGTTTGTCTTTAGTTTCACCTGAAATTAAAACCAAAATACGATGTTTAGAACGACTCATGATTAAACATAATAGACATTCATTGTTTCTTATATTTAAGAGTATATGCTTAGAAATTTATCTGCTGCCTCGATACACGATATATATATATATATATATATATATATATATGATTATTATGGAGAAATTTGTCACTTAAGTGAGCAGCCATGCCGACTTCAAAGTTTTTTGAAGGCATCACTGTGATGTCTTCACACCTCGGGGCTTTTACAAAATATTAAATTACACCATGTTCCATATAAATAAGTATAAGACCGGGACACAACAGCAATTTGAAAGAAAAGTCCTGAAGAGTGAGAACATCATAGTGGTGCCTTCACGAAACTTCGAAGTCAGCATGACTCTGCTCAGTTAAATGAAAAACTTCTCCAAATTAATCCTATTATAACTATCTCTATCTCGAGCACCTTACGACAAAACCAATAAAAAAGCAACAATTTCAACGATAAGTATAATGAAAATTCCCCCCCCCCTAAAAATTATATATATACTCTGTCAGAATTTCCTGGATGTTGAGATATCTATTTTTCTCGGTCGGCCTAGCTTGGACATTGAGTCAGTCTCGTCAAACAACACAGTCGTGAGGTCAGTGAGGTAGCATTTCAGTGTAGGTGGTTGCTGGGCGTGTAACCCGTTTTGCTTTTGGGCTAGGTATCCAGAGAAATATGTCATTCACGTTTTTGTTTAGCTGACCAGTAGTGCTCTGCAACGCGCTTTCTGCATTTGCGTCAGGTGGTAAAAATATCAGGAATTGGTCTATAGAGCTACGATTTTAATTGCATGTTGTCTCCAAGACATGTTAAATATAACTCTCAAAATCCGAGTGTAGGTTCCATCAATCTTAGATTTTAGAATCTTAGTTAATATTCAAACAGTCTGACAATATATCAATACCGCCTCTAAAGTCGTTCTGAAGAATATCTGGGTGTCTGGTAGATCAGATTTCCAGATTAGATCCATTTTATTCAATGCTATTCAGCTATGAAAACTTGGTCGAAAGACAAGTCGATCAATTTTTTATAAATTTATTGAATACTAGCAGTATAGCCCGGCGTTGCTCGGGTGTAATGAACGCTTTAAAACTAATCCAGAGTCCTGGAGCTCAGACTCTTTGGACGTTGGCACGAAACACTAAAAAGCAATAGTTGTTTCCAGTTGAAGCGAAACCGAAGACTGAAAGAAAAATGAATGGATGTAAGTCAAATTTTGATTTTCTGGTATGGTGTTTTTCGTCGTAAACTGAATTTTGAAGGTTAAATAAGTCCTCTGAGTAAATAGTATCATTGCTGAGACTAAGAACTACAATTATACCTACTTAGAACCAAACCGGAAGCAAAAACTAAAATAAAAATGCTGAAAAAAATACAGACATACAGGCAGATGAACAGATACACACGCAAACATCTAGACTTTTATATATATATATATATATATTATCGATTTTCTGCACTATTGTAAGAACTGCAACCTGGAAACTTCTGAATATCGTTTCTTATGTCTTTGTCTATGAGTGTATCAAATTTGATTAAAATTGCACCATTCCTTCTATAACCCGTTTGTTTCGATTATCGATGTTTATCGGGCGTACCTCGACACAAAACCTAGTTAAGAACACTCGCAGAGGATTATAGTACAACTGTGTAAATTCAGCCGTTTCGAAGTCTATAGGTAACGGATACATACACAGACACACACACAAAGTTTCATTCATAAATAAGTTTAGATTAGATATATACATTGTTAAATAGACAATGAATGTCTATTATGTTTATTTATGAGTTGTTCTAAAAATCGTATTTTCAGGGGAAGATACAAACAAAAATTGTCTAACATTTAGATATTTTTATTATGCTGTTTCTAAGATTTCGGGTCACATGAGCCCTCTTCAGGGAGTTTACTGGGACGTTAACATAAAATCATCCATCATGAAAGATGATATTATTTGTGTTGACATAAAACATGGCTATAGTGGGTGTTTTTATATTAACGTTCCTGTAACCTCTCTGAAGATGGCTCATATGAACCGAAAGTTTAGTACCAGCATAATAAACAAAATATCCAAATGTTGGACAATTTTTATCTTTATTTTCCCCTAAAATTGAAGCCAAAATACTATGTTTAGAACGACTCATAATTAAACATAATAGACATCCATTGTCTGTTTTATTTAACAATATATACTTAGAAAATTATCTGCTGCCTCAATACAATATATATATATATATATATATATATATATATATTGATTGAATTTCCAGGATGATTTTATATAGAAAATATCAGACTTATTGACAGTATATCACAAAAGCAACTGCAACGGTTTCGAATTATGACAAGGCCCAAGATCCACTCAAGGTAAGTGGTTAATAAGTGAGAAGTATATGAACGTAGATGGAGGGAAATCTTTTATGTGCAGTGTCTTTTCAGAAGGTAGGCAATTTTGGACCATTTCACCTTCGTGTCCATGTCGCTCTTAATAAGTTTCGTCGTCTTATTATCTCTCAGATCCTATTCTACCATAAATTTTCTCAAGCCTATCAAATATGTCACACGCTGCTTTTCTTTTTCCGGCTTTCCCTCTATATGTCATGTGAGCATCAGATTTTCCGAGCCTTCCTTCCTAATTATGTACCCCAGAAATTTTAACTGCTTTTTTTATGTTAACTTTTTTTGTTTCCGTTCTCTTCAAAAATCCGTCCTTTTTTATAAGTTCAAACCATGGTATCTTCAGAATCCTTCCTTAAAACCACATTTTTGTTGCTTCGAGTTTCTTAGATGATATTGTCAAGTATTCGATGCCATACAGAACCAATTAACAGTTCGGTACTCCTTACTTTATTTCCAACGAAATTTTCCTGTCTCTTAATACTCTGTTTAGCTTTTGGAATGCATCTTTGGTCATTCGAATACATTTTCAGATTTCAGTGTAGCACTTTCTAACCTCTGTTAAATACCGGAAAGAAAATTCAGCAGTGTAATTAAGTAAGAATTAAGGAAATAAGTTTCTCAAAAATGTTGTTTGTATCGAGAGTTTTAAAAATGCTCCTACTGCTTTTTTTAAATTAATATCTCATCCAGAAAAAAAAAATTTCATCTGCATCCACAGAAATCTTAATATTATGATACTGCATGTCTAGTTTTCATCATTTTTCTTCTATGTGCCCTGTCCATTCAGGACGTAGGCGATCATGGCTTTCCACGTCTCCCTATCCCTGGTGGCTCTTAGCACGCCTTCTCCTGTTACACCATGCAACCCTCGTTCCATCATCCACCTGATTAGATCCTTCAAATATGTTATCCGTTGCTTTCTCCTGTCTCTTTTCCCATCTATCTGGCCTGTTAGTATCAGGTTCTCCAAGCCCTCCTACCTCATCGCATGTTCCAGGAACTTTAGCTGTCTCTTCCTGATGCTCAATATAAATTTCCTTTTCGTTCCCATCCTTTTCAAGACCTCATCATTGTTCACATGCTCTATCCATGATATTGGCAGCATCATTCTGTAGAATCACATTTCAGTTGCTTCAAGTTTTTCCTTCATCTTTAATGATGTTGTCCAGCATTCACTGCCATATTGAAGAACTGGCATCACATAGCAATCCAGTACTCTCTTCTTTATCGAGGTAATTTGATTCGGGATTATTAGCTAACTGTCAAGTTTCACACTTACCTAATCAAGCTGTGAGTGGTTGTCTGTTTTTTTTTCTTTTTTTTTTTTTTTTTTTTGGATTATCCTATCGAATATATTCAGGAATACAAGCGTGCAACGACATCTGTCATTGTTCAATGTAACTTAGAAAAAAAAACAGATAAAAAAGAATTGATTGAAGAGATTCCAGACAATGCCATACTGTACAGATTGCCAAAGACTTATTAAATAGTAATGACTACTGTAAATATCTGCTTAGAACAAGGAAAACGAGTTTCAAAATCTATAAATTCTCATCAGCACACAGTGAATAGTGTGATTTTGCTTAGATTAATTACAAGAATGGCATGAAATTTGATGCTATTAACTCTTATCTCAAAGAATCCTCTAGTCTCACATAAGGATTACGAAGTGACAGATTGTAATGAAAAAAAAATTAATTAGAACTTTCTATTGTTATTAAAATTATAAGTAAATTAAATTTACTTTTTGCGATTTTGGTACGTTAATATTCATATTTATACATAGAATCAGAATTAAACTTCAAGGGCGCATAAAGAAGAAAGAGGGTTTGGAGAATTAGACAATATCAAGGAGGAAAATAGCGAGTCAGTCAGTTAAGTGCCATACGTGATACACGCTTGGACGATCATGTCTTTTTCGAGACATGACTACACTAGGCAGAAAATTATCCCGTAGTAGGTTGCCATTGCTTTCTGCGGTAGACTGGTTGCCGATCAAGGCTATAGAACCCAAGCTGTCCTGTTATTTAACCCATAACTGAAAGGAAGAGACGGATTAATACCTTTCGCAAGGGTATTTGCGCCTAAGTGAATACAATGGATTCAACTGGAATAGTATACCTAAAAAGCTTGAGTAAATGGATGACAGAACAAGAACTTGGAATGGCATCCAAGAGACTAGTATTGCTTAACGCTAAAATAGATAGGAAGTTGTAGAGAGCCACGTTATTAAGGAAGAGGGACATAAAAGATTGTAACTTTGGTGATGCCAGTATATTTAACACACACTCCGACTCTACTGGGCTGTTTCGCGAAATTTGTATTCAGTCGAGTGATAAAGTGAATAAATTTGTCTAAGTTCATTGTTCTCTCTCTCTCTATCTATCTATCTCTCTCTCTCTCTCTATCTATCTATCTCTCTCTCTCTATCTATCTCTCTCTCTATCTATCTATCTCTCTCTCTCTCTCTCTCTCTCTCTCTCTCTCTTCTCTCTCTCTCTCTCTATATATATATATATATATCTCTCTATATATATATATATATATATATATATATATATATATATATATATATATATATATATATATATATATATATATATATTCATTTAATTTCCGGGATGATGCGATACCAGTATTTTTCCGTCGAGCTATGTCGGACATTTAAGAATTAGTCATGCCAGCCATCATGGTCCTGCATCGAGGTCGGAAGGCCAATAAAATGATATTCCAATGTACGTAGTTGCTGGGCTAGCAATCAGTTTTGCTCCACGGTGAGGTGTCCAGAACAGATAATCAATCGAGAGTTCTTGATTTGCTAGCCAGCAGTGTCCGAAAAGCATTTTCTACAAAATATCACGGATTGATCTATATGTCTATGTTCTTGCTGGATGTTGTCTTAAAAAATTTAAGTATAGCTCTCAGCATCCGAGTGTAGGTCCCATGAAGCTTAGACTCTAGGGTTTTAGTTAATTTCTAAATAGTGATACGATAAATTAATACCGTTTCTACAGTGGATCGAAAGATCCTCCTCTTGAGGTTGTCTGGTAGATGAGATTTCAAGATTAAATGCATTTTTATTCAAGTCTGTCCAGTCTTTACGCTATGCGAATTTGGTTGAGAGATACCTCTATTATTTTTATACCTCTATTATTTTTATACCTCTATTATTTTTATACCTCTATTATTTTTATACCTCTATTATTTTTATACCTCTATTATTTTTATACCTCTATTATTTTTATACCTCTATTATTTTTATACCTCTATTATTTTTATACCTTATTTTTATTTTTACCTCTATTATTTTTTATAAATTTATTAGCTATTTATTCTGTTTGAATTTCCCGGGTAAAGTTAGAATGTATCAATTTTATTAACGGCTGTCGATTACTGACAAGGTTTAAGATCCACTCATATAAGAGAGGTTTATAAGTAAGGTGAATTAGAACGTAGATGGAGGGGAGTAAGAAATAAAGATTACGCTGATATAGCAGGAGTCAGATAGATACTTTCTAAAGTGGGAAAAGGAGCCGGTCATTTCTTCTAGAGTTTTGCCCGTTATACTTTCCGGCCTTCTGTCGTTGAACTAGATCACCACGAAACAACTGGTCAAGTGGATTGAACCATAAGTAAAAAATATGAATAAATATAGTTGTGAGTTCTGCTCCTGTGATGGTTAAGGCAAATATGTGACATATTCTGATTCAGAAAAAGAATCAGAGAATCTAAACAAAGATGAATAATAATAATAATAATAATAATAATAATAATAATGATAATGAGTAATTGATACGAAAAATCCCCTAAAACCAGAAAGTGGAACGAGAAAACGGTACCCGATGGATTCAATTAAAGATTTGGTTTGAAATAGCAAAATTTACGCCGACAAATGCCAAAAGAAAGGTGAAAATCACCGATACGTTTTCAGTAAAAGGACAAAGGTGAGTATCAGAGCCTGAATATCAAACGTATAATCTAAGCTTATTCAAGGCATACAGTCAGGCTCGAACTTACCAGCAATGGTAAGCAAGACGATCACAGTGTGATCGATTCTCTTAGTAGATTATAAACTGGAAAACCTCAAAAATTGTACCATACTAGCTAGCCACGTGTGAAAATTAAAATTGAAAAATGGGAACAAAAAAAAAAAAAGAACCTTCGAGTATAGTAAAAATAGTCAAACCATACAACGGTGGCGATGTATGCAATTGTACAAGGAAGAAAGGTTAATGTTGTTCCTACAAATGAAAGATCAGAAATTGTTCTTCGAAGTATTCACACCTACAAATACATACTAGGATCATACAAATATGGAGAAAAGTATGGTAAGATCCTTGAATCCTAATTCTGAAAAGTTTTAAAATTCCAGCCGTTTAAAAATGAAATTAATTTCATTTAATAATTTATATATAAATCTAAATCTAATCTAAACTTATTTATAAATTGAACTGAGTGTGTGTGTCTGTGTGTCCGTTACCTATAGATTCCGAAACGGCTGAACCGATTTTCTTGAAAATTTACACACTTGTACTGTAAGCATCTGCGAGTGTTTTCTGCTAGGTTTTCTGTTGAGGTACCCCCGATAAATATCGAAAATCGATAATCGAAAAAATTGGGTTATAAAAGGAGTGGTCCGATTTTAATCAAATTTGATACACTCATAGACAAAGACATAAGAAACGATATTCAGAAGATTAAAGGTTGCAATTCTTACAATAGTGCAGAAAATCGATAATATATATATATATATGGCAAGATGTTTGTGTGTGTGTCTGTTTATCTGCCTGTATGTCTGTGTTTTTTTCAGCCCTTTGATTTTAGCTTTTGCTTCCGGTTTGACTCTAAGTAGGTATAATTGTAATTCTTAGTCTCAGCCATGATACCATTTACTCAGAGGACTTATTTAGCCTTCAAATTCAGTTTACGACGAAAAGAACTTATTTGATATCAATACCAGGAAATCAAAATTTGACTTATATCCATTCATTTTTCTTTCAGTCTATGGTTTCGCTTTAACTGGAAACAACTATTGCTTTTTAGTCTTTTGTGCCAACGTCCAAAGTGTCTGAGCTCCAGGATCATTGATTAGTTTTAAATCTTTCATTACACTCTAGCAACGCCGGCCTATACTGCTAGTTACTAAATTAAATAAATTACAAAATGAAAGATGAGAAATTATGTTCAAATATAACCATTTCCAATATATACTTACTAGGATCATACAAACATGGATGAAAGTGTTTGAAGATCCTTAGTATACTCCTCCCCAATCCTAAAAATCTTCGGTTCTTTAAAAACTTCCAGTCGTGCGTTTGTAAAAATCCTTGTTTGTACGTTTGAAAAACGGAAAATCAATTATAAATCGCCTGAAGATGCCGAAATGTTGAAACCTAGGTTGAGGAAATAACTCATTTTCAAATGAAAATATTCAAAAGTTCTACAATAAAATTGTATTGAATACATTTAATACAACTGTGTACTGGTCTAATTGAATTATGACAAAAATCTAACCAATTATATAAGTTCAAGACTAGCACAATAAAAAATATTCTTCTATATCAAAGAAACTTAGTAGCTCGATGATCCGACCTGCGTTTTCACTTCGCTACTAAATTGTGTTTTATCTAAATTTATGATTTCTATTAAAATGTTTATTTTAGTAAATTTAAGATGGATGTGTAATTTTCAATTGAAAAAGGAAGGTTGCTTGTTTTAACGAAGTACTAGTTCTTATTCGGTTATTAATTACCAATATGTCTTCTCAAAGAACATTCAATAAAAATAGTATAAATCTAGGCACGTGTACTGTTTGCACAAGAGTTATAAAAGTAGATACAATATTGGTTTATATTAGAGTTTTCAAGTATCCACCCGAAGGTAGCATGTTTTAGGTGGAAGCTCTGCATGAATTTAAAACGTTTTGATGTATCACTTTCGATCGAAATTATTTGAAAAATTTATATAGTTTTCCATACAAAACCAGGGGTTCGTTTTCTAACTTCTTCCCTGATGGCTACAACCTCCAAGAATTTAAATGCCCTGTCAATTCCCATCTCTTATCCACTTGACTCCAGTCCTTCTCTCCTCCTTTCCCCATCTTGTTCTTTTCCTTCCTCACACTATCCTCGCAACCGTATTCACACCGGTATTTCCCTCCTTCTCTTACCCTGTCTCCGACACCCGCTGTAACCGGTTCGTCTTTCTCTTCGGTCTTTTCCTGCTTGAACTTTCACTCTTCTCTTATGTAGCCCCTCACCGCGCATCAGTGGCAGTACCGCCTTGCTTGTGGGTGAAACGATTCAAAAGAATAAAAGATAAGAGACAGAATTTGAAATCTTGACACACTCTACGTCAGTCAATTCTGGGTCGCATATCATGGCCATCTTAATACACAAACCATTTTCGTATTAAGCATCATCATTAATTCAATTAGCGCTTTCTGAATTTTCTACAATCCATAATCTCTTAAATGCCAGAAAAGCAAAGGTCAAGTAGTTTTACACTGTATATCTCGCCAGCTGCTTCCACATGATTGCCAAAAATCTACGTTTCATATT
This sequence comes from Ascarosepion bandense, assembly GCA_037127315.1. Taxonomy (NCBI): domain Eukaryota; kingdom Metazoa; phylum Mollusca; class Cephalopoda; order Sepiida; family Sepiidae; genus Ascarosepion; species Ascarosepion bandense. The sequence goes on along the minus strand of JBBBDQ010000701.1, from coordinate 3,043,724 downwards.
TTAGGCAAATTTTGTTAAACAAATATGAAAAGCAAATACAATCTCCTGGTAGCAGTAATAGTAAAATAAATAGTAAAACTAACCGTTTCCATGCAGAAAAATAAGGTTTTAGTTCTTCATGCCATGGGCCAATCATTACTTATCCTCTATAAATTAATAAATTCCTACATCGATATTTATACCACACACCCCTTTTCGTAATCCACTATCTTGAGTGACTCTGAAACTTTCTACTTGTTAAAACCTAGTAAAAATTATCCGAAGTGAATTCAGTTGTTTCGTGCCTGTCATTAATGAGGGAAGAGAGTTCGGAAAAATCAACCCTCACAGGGCATATTGAGGGCAAGATAGATAATGAAAGGTACCTATCTACTTACTTGAGAAAGTTATGTAAATGAATAACGGAACTTAGGTCTTGATCCATATCAAAAACAGAAAGACTGTTAACTCTTTGTTGCATATTGGTTACAATTGTAAACAATATGCAACAGCGGTTAGAGAAAGGTTTTTCACTTGTAAGCAATATGCAACAGCGGTTAGAGAAAGGTTTTTCACTTGTAAGCAATATGCAACAGCGGTTAGAGAAAGGTTTTTCACTTGTAAGCAATATGCAACAGCGGTTAGAGAAAGGTTTTTCACTTGTAAGCAATATGCAACAGCGGTTAGAGAAAGGTTTTTCACTTGTAAGCAATATGCAACAGCGGTTAGAGAAAGGTTTTTCACTTGTAAGCAATATGCAACAGCGGTTAGAGAAAGGTTTTTCACTTGTAAGCAATATGCAACAGCGGTTAGAGAAAGGTTTTTCACTTGTAAGCAATATGCAACAGCGGTTAGAGAAAGGTTTTTCACTTGTAAGCAATATGCAACAGCGGTTAGAGAAAGGTTTTTCACTTGTAAGCAATATGCAACAGCGGTTAGAGAAAGGTTTTTCACTTGTAAGCAATATGCAACAGCGGTTAGAGAAAGGTTTTTCACTTGTAAGCAATATGCAACAGCGGTTAGAGAAAGGTTTTTCACTTGTAAGCAATATGCAACAGCGGTTAGAGAAAGGTTTTTCACTTGTATGCAATATGCAACAGCGGTTAGAGAAAGGTTTTTCACTTGTAAGCAATATGCAACAGCGGTTAGAGAAAGGTTTTTCACTTGTAAGCAATATGCAACAGCGGTTAGAGAAAGGTTTTTCACTTGTAAGCAATATGCAACAGCGGTTAGAGAAAGGTTTTTCACTTGTAAGCAATATGCAACACAAGATAGGAAGTTGTAGACAGATTTGATCGCCTGTCATTGTAGATTCTAAATAACAATATAATTTGCAAAATGTGCTATTTATTATCAGTGGGTTAATCCGAGAGAGAACTGAAACTTAAGATTCAAATTTACTCCAGTTGAGTTTTTTCGCTTTCTGGGTAACAATTTGTTTATCGACCTTCTCAACTTAAAGATCTCCTCTGCGTGACGATGAAATGCGACGTACAGTTGAAAAACTGAATTATCAGATAGCTGATTTATTATATTTAGCTGCTAATTGATATTTGAAATGTTACTGTGATTCTCCGCAGCATGAATGAAGCGAACAACAAAAAAGCATCGTAAAAACTGTGCCCATAAATTGTAAATTTCATTCAAAAAATAAAACAAATTTAATTTAATCTGAAATATTGCATTTTTTATTATTATTATTATTATTATTATTATTATTATTATTATTATTATTATTTAAATATACTTAAAAAAAAGAATGCATAATTTAAACCCCGTATTTTTATCGATTAATGGTTTTACAAACTTTTCAAAGATAAATTGATGAAAAAATACTGTTAGAATAATTCTCCTTAACACGTAAAACCGATTAAGGCTCCAGTATTTAAGAAAGTTGATGTTAACACTGGATCATAAATTACATTTTATTGATTAGTTTCATCCATTCTTATTTTAACATAAAACTGAATCCATGTAAAATAAAATGCTTCATTGGAAAAGCATTTTAGGGAAGAGATTTGCTGAAAATGTAAATAGTGGAAGAACGATACGTCAGTCAGTCAGGTAAGTGCCATACGTAATACACGCTTGGGCTGTCATGTCTCTTTCGAGACATGACTAACTGCGCAGATAATTATCACGTAGTAGGTTGTCATTGCTTTCTGTGGTAAATTGGTTGTCATCCAAGGCTATAGAATCCAATATGTCCTGTTATTTAACCCATAACTGAAAGGAAGAAACGTATTAATACCTCCCCCAAGGGTATTTGTGCGCAAGTGAATGCAAGGTATTCAACTGGAATTCGAACTCAGCTCCCCGATTTGTCGTTACGAGTCGATATCCACTGCACCACAACGGACATCCACAACGATATTTCGAAATCTCTAAAACACTCGCATAGTCCTTCTATCAGAAATTCGTATATATATATACACTAATCATTTCACCCCAAGCAAGGCAGAACTGCCACTTTTATGCAGGGCTACATAGGAGAGCAAAGACAAAGAGGAAGCGAAGAGGAACCGGTGACAGGGGGTATCAGAGTGGGAAAAAAAGGATGGGAATAGTGGTGTAAATAATATTGCGTGGGAGTAGAGTGTAAAAGAGAACAAGTTTCAGAGGCTATTGGGGGAAGGATAAGAGAAGTATGGGAGTGACGGAGATGAGTGTTAGCGATTGACGTTGCATTTAAACTCTTGGAGATTTTAGCTATCAGGGAAGCAATTATAAGGAAAGTGCGAGAAAAGGAGCTGGTAGAGTAGAAGTGACAGCTATATTTGGTTGCTTTGACTGTAAACGGGTGGGACCTAGTTACCAGTTGGATTGCTAGAGTAAATTCTTGTAGAGGGGACACTGCGGAGCTAAGCTCGTCGTAGCAGAATTCATGAACATATTTGTAGAAGAGACAGCGGGAAGCCACATCCGGTCGTTGAGAAAGTTGCTGGAGTCGAGCTGCCAGGTCGGGATTGATTACATTGCAGATTTTCTTCTGGAGCCTGTAGAGAATCCCGAGATGAATAGAAGGGGAAACTGACAAGATACGATGGATGGGTGGATGGTTGATTTGTATATGTGCAAGATAAACTCAAGATAGAAAAACTTCCTGGCCCGCCACAGTGACCCAACGTTCCTAGCAGTAGTTTTAGCTATTGATTCAATGAGGTTAGCTGATAGTGAGACTGATTGTAGCTGTGCCATGAACGAAAAATGCTGCTTGTGGGGTGCAGATATTCTATCGGAGCAGGGCTTGTATCAATAAGAGAAAAATCCTCCGTTCTAGCACTAAGTACCTAGTGAGGGGCAAAAATGGCTGATTACATTTTATGCCTCGAAGAGCAAAGTAGTTACATTCGATCATCGCCGATCGAACATTGAAATACCGTCAGTTACAATAAAGGGATCTTTATAAATATTTAATTAAATATAAATAAAAACACGAATATGGAGCCATTTTTCATATTTATAGTTTTGAAAATGCAGCTGTATAACATGGACAGAGAGAGCTAAATTTTTCTGCTTTGTCGCAGTCTATGACAATAATTTAAAATTCTGATTCATCTATTGAACAGGTGAAGAGGCTCATCCCTTGTTTCCTGTTTAGGATGCGGTTTCCGGTTTTCTCTTTTCCAATCTTTTCACTCTTTTCCTTTATTATTCTTTTTTTTCAATTGGAGTAGATAGACTAAACTATCGCCCGGTTCACACTCCACCCACATCTATTGAACAGGTGAAGAGGCTCATCCCTTGTTTCCTGTTTAGGATGTGGTTTCCGGCTTTCTCTTTTCCATTCTTTTTACCCTTACGTAGCCCCCTGCGCATCAGTGGCGTTACCGCCTTGCTCGGGGTGATATGATTAAAAAAAAAAAAAAATTAATTATCAAAGTAAATAATAGAATCTTTTTTATAATTTGCACCGTATTTTCTTGTGTATAATACGAGTTGAAAAGCTAAAATCAGGGAATAAATTACATCTTTCTGTATACTTGCTTCGCTGACAGCTACAATCTCCAAGAGTTTAAGTTCACCGTCAATTGCCATATTTTATCTTCTTGATTTCCATATTTATCTTATCTTTTCTCCAACGTCCCTATGTATCTTGTTCCTCTTTATTTTCATTCTTCTTGCTCAAGTTGAAACGATTATAAAAAAACGAATAAGCCTATGATCTTGTAGTACAGATATCCTTATGTGATTCTTTTTTTGTTTTTGTTTTTTTTGTTTTTTTTGTTTTTGGTTTTGAAAAGTTGTACGATGTCATCCCTTAAGATCTCAATGTCAGACATTTATTTAACTAAATATTTATTTTTTTCCTTGTGCCGTGTCTCTTCGGGGCATAGACGATGATGGCTTTCCACAATTTCCTGCCCTTTGTAGCTCTTAGTAAATTAAACTTTTTGTTATCTCACCTGAAACTAATATCATATAAAAATATAAGATCTGCAATCTTTAAAACTTAATAGCTGATGTGGCTTCGGTCTCTTTTAAAATCTAATTTAGTTCCACCCCGAACATTTTATTTTATTATGCAGTACCTGATTTATATCAATCCTCAGTACGCAGAACCGCAATCAATATTTGATCTTGGTTTACTGATATCATTTTCTCCGGCAAATACTGTTTAGCTCACTTGTTGAAGCTGCATTTGCAAAATACGAATGTTAAATAGAAGTTGCATTTTATTCAAATGAAAAGAAGATAGGAATTTTCTGTTCAAGATAACCTTAATATTAAGTCACCATACGGCGTTCTGTTTTGTTTTTTATTGTATTTACAGAAAAAATTGTAAAGAAATTAATTTTAACCACGTAAAAAGTAATAATTCTGTTAAATTTTATTTTTCGTAGTTTTCTTATTGGGGAATGTTTAATTAATTATTCAAATTAGATTTCAGGCTAATCAGAATTACCCGATCATTATTAACTTATTTTTTTAATTTTGAGATTTTTTAATTTTTAATTTTATTCATTTATTTATTTATATTTTTGTTTCCTTTTGCGCAATCTCAGAAGCCTGGTGCCAAAACTGACACAGATGATTCCTGGACTCTTTAATCAGCTCAGCTAATTCTGTTGAAGTTTGAAAACGCATTTGTTTTCAGATCGTTCATGGATTGACACTGAAATGAGAATATAAAAATGTTTTACAATCTGTTACATATTTGGGGGTTGCTAGATAATGCTGGTTAAATAATTATTTAAAAAAAAGAGCTAGTTTCAACCAATACAAATTTGATAGTTTTCCTATCTGAAATTTCTGGTGATTTTTTACGCTTCAGTTAATGATTGAATAATCTCATAGCGAGTTCTACAATATCCGTAGAAGTTCACCTATCAAACAGTCAAATCTTTGAACTTAACAGTTGTAACAACATCTTACAATAAAAAGTATGAATACCGGTCGTTATTTTAAAATGTGGGTACAAATGAAAGATATATTTCATTTGCCTATATGTAGCAGTATGGTGCAGTGAATATCGGCTCGGAACGAAAAATCGGGGAGCCGAGTTCGAATTTACGTTGAATTCATTTACGCGCAAACACCCTTGGGAAAGATATTGATCTGTCTATTCCTTCCAGTTATTGGTTAAAAAACAGGACAGAGTGGGTTCTATAGCCTTGGCTGGCAACCAGTCTACTGCAGAAAGCAATGGCAACCTACTGCGGGATAATCTTCTGCCCAGTCAGTAATGTCTCTTTCGAGATATGATCGCCCAAGAAAAACTGTATCACATATGGCACTTAACTGACTGACTTCCCCTACACGCGCACTGTTTACATGTATATAGGGGAAGTAAACAAGAATATTTTCAACCGGGGATTGTCAGCACCCAGCTCCTCACTATAGTCTTTTTATTGACAGTTATCTTGGGATAACCGTTGTTACATTTTTGTTTTTAGTTAGGAGGAAAAATGAGAATGGAAACAGAAGATGCTACTTAAAGAGTACTTTTAGAATTCTTGAAAAGTGTAAATGAGGCTGGAATAACTGTGGCAGGTAACGAGAACAGGCCTATAGGAACATTGTCCTCCTCTCGCACTGATTTTGTTTTCTTTAACAGGAAACGACTGCATCATTTCTGGATAGACTTCGTCTGTAGTATATAAGGAAGTGAAAGAACAGGTAGATCAAAACCCACTGTTCATGCATTTACTTTTATAAAGAGTGCTCAATACGAAGTAGATATTAATATTGTAATTATTGTTAATACAAGGGCACCTCGATGTGATGTAATGGTTAGCATGCTTGTCTTGCTAGAACTATTACAATTGAGTAGCGAGTTCGATCCTCACTGGTTGTCTCATGCTTTCGGCTTTGTGCCACATCTAAGCTGCGCTTAGAAAATCTCCTTAATATTGTAATTTTGTTGTTACAATGGTTTATAAAAGTGTTATATCACTACACAAAAATGTTCGTATTTCAAAACAATACTGTTCTTCTTCAGGTTATATCTTAAAATAAATGGTGAAAATGATATATTTAGATAATATAAGATCAATTTATGGTTATTGAGAAAATTAGGGATTGGGAGTTGGAAAATATGCTTGTGGCTTGTCAATATTGTTCGATCAAAAATAAGAATAAGGTTGAACTATGGAGTTGAAGATTTGGGTCGCGAGAGGTAACATTATATCCTGATGTCATGGGATGACACATTTGGATTTTGCCTGAGTAAGATACATAGCTGGGCCATACATTATTTAAATGGGTAAACAATATTTTTAACAGCAGGTTGCATTTCATTTTTTTATATCAACTGAAAAACAGTATGGTTCTGAAACATGAAAAAATGTGTGTAGTGTTATAATGCTTTTATAAACCATTGTATTAACAAAATTACAATATAAATATATATTTTTTTAATAATCGTGTCGCCTGAAGCAAGGCATTTTAATGCCACTGTTGTGTAGGGGGTTACAAAGGAGGAAATTTATGAGGAAGAGTGACAGGTTACGGGGTGTCAGGAAGTGGGTAAGAGAAGGATGAGAATACTGATAAGAATGAAGTGGAGGGAGAGAGGATGCAGGTTAATGAGATAGATGACTATTGACTTTAAATTTGAGTTCTTGAAGATTGTAGTTGTCGAGAAAGCAAGTAAACGGAAGGGAATTCTTAAGGCGGGAAGTGCGAGAAAAAATGCTGGACTATAATTTGCGTTTACAATTTATTGGTTTAACAGTAAAAGGGTTGAACCTAGTTGATAATCTTCTGACTCGATTAAATTCATATATAGAGGGTACCAGTGAGCTAAGTTCATCTGAGCAGAAGCCGTGAAAGTATTTGTAGAAGAGATACAGGGTATCCACTTTGCACCGGTGAGAAAGTGACTGTATCCGAGCTGCCAAGACGGGATCGATCACATTACAGATTCTCCGTTAGATTTTGTCAAGGACCCCTACGTGTATAGCAAGAGCACCCGACCAGATATGGCAGCAATATTCAATGCTAGGAGTATTCAACAGTGAATCTGTATGTGCAGGATTGTTTCAGACGGGAAAAACTTCCTGGTCCTTCACAGAGAACCGACCTTCTTAGCAGTGAATTTAGCTATGGAGTCTATATAGTCATTCTACTTGAGGTCTGTTGTGAGAGTTAACCCGAGGAGGCGCAGTGTTTTACTTTCAGGGAGACTAGCCTGAACCATCCTAATGAGGGGGTGGAAGCGATTGTCTGTGATGGTTAATAGATAGCAGCTTCGTTTTAGAAGCATTAAAATTCACGAGTCATTTTTTACCGCAGTCCACCACGGATTAGAGGTCCTTTTCAAGTTTGGCAGCGAGGTTTGCTTTGTCAGCCTAGTCAGATTTTTGATCGAGGCGAGAGTAAACCGTAGTACCGTCAGCATACATGCCTATTTGGGATCTTATTACATCTGGGAGATCGTTAATGTAGATAAGGAAAAGTGTAGGACCTAGAATAGAGCCTTGAGAGACACCCGCGTTCGTGTGATAATATTGGGAGGCATGTCCGTTTAATACTACCTTAATTGTGCGATTAAAAGAAATTACTGGATTAGGTTAAACAATTGTATGTAGGGGGAAACAGTGAGCTAAGTTTATCAGAGCTGAAACTCTGAAGAAGACACAGGAAAGCTACACTGCGCCGGTGAAAAAGTGACTGTATCTGAGCTACCAAATCGTGATCGATCATATTGCAGATTCTCCGTTGAGTTTTGTCAAGGACCCCTAGGTGGATAGCAGGAGTATCCGACCAGGTATGGCAGCAGTATTCAATGCATGGGAAGATGGTAGATTTGTATATGTGAAGGATGGTTTCACCCTGCACAGAGAACCGACCTTCTTAACAGCGGATTTAGCTATGGATTCTATATAGTAATTCCAGTTGAGGTCTGTTGTGAGAGTTAACCCGAGGAGGCGCAGTGTTTTACTTTCAGGGAGACTAGCCTGATCCATCCTAATGAGGGTGTGGAAGCGATTGTCTGTGATGATTAATAGATAGCAGCTTCGTTTTAGAAGCATTAAAAGTCACGAGCCATTTTTTACCGCCAGTCCACCACGGATTGGAGATCCTTTTCAAGCTCGGCAGCGAGGTTTGCTTTGTCAGCCTAGTCAGATTTTTGATTGATGCGAGAGTAAAACGTAGTGTCGTCAGCGAATATGCCTAACTGGGATGTTATTGCATCGGGGAGATTGTTAATGTATATAAGGAAAGCGTGGGACCTAGAATAGAGCTTTCAGGGGACACCCGCGTTCGTGTAATAATATTGGGAGTCATGTCCGTTCAATACTGCCTTCAATATTTATAAAAGTTCGAGTAAACTATATATTCTATAAACTATGATGGAGCAGGTATGATTTGTGAGATAAAGCCAGAAAAACATTCATCATAAGCATTTCCTATACAGTAACCAACCGAGTAAATGCATTTAGGGAAAAATTAATTTTTGGTTTTATCGGGTCTTTTCATAAATAATGTTCTAATTCCGACTGCGGTAGATCGATGTTTCATTTTTTTTTTCAAGGAAAACGATACGGAAAACTGTTCATACTGTTTTAAACAACTTAGGTTATTGCAGTACATTCGAAACATCCCATGTAATATCTTATTTAAGATTTAGGAAGCTAAATACAAAATCGTTAAATGTTCTTTAGGACACGTAAGTTTTCCTTTATTTGATAGCTACATTTTTTTCCGATTTTATACAGAATTAGTACATATTAATATAAACGACTGTACACCTGCCGTTAAAAATGACGGCAAAGTATATGAGAGGGTTATTATATAGTGGTACTTCCAATAAATCGATGAATCAAACAGTCTGAACGGTTTATTTATAGCATGAAATTTAGAATAAAACTATTTCTTAATCACAGAGTTAAACATATTGAACTGTCTGCCGTATTTCAGTTGACAGTTGCGAGATAAGATTATTGTATGGTGATCACAAGTGACATAATTGGACAAATTTTTTCCTGTAAGGGGAAGAAACCCTGAAACACATTACCTTTTAATTTACATAGAAATTACGATACAAAAAAAACTTCAAATACACAAAGAAAAATTTTTTACATTTTTTTTAGAAATAGAAAGGCACGACGATTTGTATTAAACTTTTATTGTCAGTCAGTATAATCTTCGCATAAGTTTTTAAACTAACCTCAAAATATGACTAAATATGTCCCAAACTTAAAAAAAAAATTTTCCATAAAAATATTTTATATCATTTTTCAGAGGAAAGTTCAAAGTATTATTTATTTTTAAAATTTTGTTATCCCTTCTAATATTTTTTTTTAATCATTTCACCCCGAGCAAGGCAGAAATGCCACTGATGTGCAGGGGGTTACATAAATGTAAAAAGATTAATTAGAAAAGAGTGAGGAGTACAAGCTAGTTAGAAAGGAACAATAGAAAGCTGAGAAAGCAGGTGCAATGACAGATACATAGGCGGAGAGAAAGTGAAGGTTATACAGGGGAGGGGGAGAGCTAGAGTCCAGTGGTTAGTAGATGAGTATTAACTTTGCATTTAAATTTCTGGAGGTTGTAGCCGTCAGGAAAGCAAGAATATGGGAGTGAGTTCCACAGGCGGGAAGTGCGAGAGAGGAAGCTGCAGGAGTAGAATTGTCGTCTGCATTTGGCTAACCTAACTGTGAATGGGTGGGACCCAGTTGCCAGTCTGGTTGCACGGGTAAACACCTGTTGAGAAGGCATCAGTGACTTAAGCTCATCCGAGCAGAAGCCATGAAAGTATTTATAGAAGAGACAGAGGGAGGCCACATTTCGACGATGGGAAAGTGGCTGCAGTCGAGTCGCCAGATCTGTACCTATCACATTACAGACTCTCCTTTGGAGCTTGTCAAGAACACTGAAGAGAACGGCAGGGGCACCTGACCATAAATGGCAGCAGTACTCCATGCACGGACGGATGGTTGACTTGTAAAATGTTCGGAATTTTGCTAAAAATTATTTTGATTTTAGTTAGCGGGTAAACAAATCGTTACGAGAGTTTACAACGGAAAACGCAATATTACATAACTCAGTTTGTTTGTTTATTCTGGTGACAAACACATTAATTTGGAAATTCTTGCAAAAATCAAATAATGGTCAAATTTTAATGAAATTTTCAAAACTTATTTACTAACGAATGCAATTATTTTCGAAATTATTATTTTTTAAAAAATCTTCATAAAACTATTTTTTTTATTTGTTAATTCACCAACCACGTAAAATCATGAAATTTTAAGAAATTAAATTTTGGTGGGAAAATTGGTTTTATTAGTTAAACCTTGGACTCAGTGGGGAATGTAAATCATCTATTATTTTTTGAAAAATGTTACCTTCATTTCAGAAATTCTGCTCCCAATAATAAAATAAAAATATACAATTTATCTATGACATGATTTAATTTGATAAGCTTTTAATTACTGGAATAAATACTATAAATTAAGGACAATATCGTCTGAAGAAAAATATTTTTTGATAAATAATGACATTTTAAAAGAATTTACTTTCATTTTTTTTAATTAAATTTTCTCTAAAGTTTCAAAAATAATTTTAAAATACTTTAAAAACTTAGGCGAAGATTATGTCTACTGACTGACAATAAAAGTTTAATACAAATCGTCGTGCTTTCTATTTCTAAAAGAATGTAAAATTTTTTTCTTTGTGTATTTAAAGTTTTTTTTTGTATCGTCATTTCTATGAAAATTAAAAGGTAATGTGTTTCGAGGTTTCTTCCCTTACAGGAAAAGTTTGTACAATTATGTCACTTGTGATCACTATACAATTATTTGATCTCGCAACTGTCAACACATTTGAAATAGGGAGGACAGGTCAATAAGTTTAACTCTGTGATTAAGAAATAGTTTTATTCTACATTTCATGCTATAAATAATTAATACTTGTGTAGGTCAGATTCGTTTAATATTAAATTGGCTAATTTTTCAAAAATAATGTGTCACATATGTGTATTTTGTTTTGTCATAATTTTTACAACGGATAATTAACTTTTGTTTGCAAATGTGTCGATCGCTTAAAACTGGCCGAAAAATTGAAGGGTCAAAAATAAATTTAAAAATTTTAAATTCCAATCGATATAGTTTCTGTTTAAAACACAGCAGAGTACTTTGCTTACTGGAAATAGTAAATTTAGTCATTTAATATTTGTCTAGATTTCTGAGATGCGGTAGTATTTAAATTATTCGGACTATTGTCCTCATATTTGTTGTCAAACATAGATGAAGACAATAGTCCGAATAATGTAAATATAGTTAATCATTTAGCTTTCAATTAAATCTAAAATAAAATTTTCATGAAACTTTTATTTTTAAAAATTCAGATTTTTTTAAAATTGTTTCAATTGTTAATTTCAAGGCGGAAATGCCACTGATGTGCAGGGGGCTACATAAGAGTAAAAAGATCAATTAGAAGGGAGTGAAGAGGAAGACGAACCAGTTAGAAAGGAGCAATAGAAAGCTGAGAATGCAGGTGTGATGACAGTTTCAAGGTGGGGCGAAAGGAAAGGATATATGGGGTGGGGAAAGAGCTAGAGTCCAGTGGTTAATAGATAGGTTTTGACATAGCATTTAAATTCCTGGAGGTTGTAACCGTCAGGAAAGCAAGAATATGGAAGCGAGTTCCACAGGCGGGAAGTGCGAGAGAAGAAGCTGAAGGAGTAGATTGGTCGTCTGCATTTGGCTAACCTAACTGTGAATGGGTGGGACCCAGTTGCCAATCTGGTTGTACGAGTAAACACCTGTTGAGGAGGCACCAGTGACTTAAGACCGTCTGAGCAGAAGCCATGAAAGTATTTATAGAACAGACAAAGGGAGGCCACATTTCATCGGTGGGGAAGTGGCTGTAGTCGAGCTGCCAAGTCAGTATCTATCACATTACTGATTCTCCTTTGGAGCCTGTCAAGAACACTGCGGTGAACGGCAGGGGCGCCTGACCATTTATGGCAGCAGTACTCCATACACGGACGAATGGTTGACTTGTATATATGCAGGATGGATTCAGGGGTAAAAAACGTCCTGGCCCGACACAGTGACCCAACTTTCTTAGCAGTGGATCTAGCTATGGACTCGATATAGTGGTTCCATTTGATATTAGAAGAGAAGCTAAGGCCGAGGAAGCGCAGTGTATTGCTCTCAGGGAAAATCGCTTGGTCCATGCTTATGGGAGGCAGGAGAGGTTGCCTGTGATGATTGTCAGACAACAGCTTGGTCTTAGACACATTGAAATTGACAATCCACTTCTTGCCCCAATTCACCACAGAGTGTAGATCCCGTTCAAGGTCAGCAGCGAGATTGTTTGTCCGCCACAACGGGTTTTTTTTTTGTTTTTTTTTTACTGATGTGGGAGTAAATTGTGTGTTAGAAATGAAAAATGAGTGGAGGTGTGTGTGCGCGCGCGTGTATATATATATATATATATATATTTAGTATATCGAGGCAGCAAGTAATTTTCTAAACATATGCTGTTAAATATAAGAGACAATGAATGTCTATTATGTTTAATCATGAGCCGTTCTAAATGTCGTATTTTTGCTTTAATTTCAGTTGAAAATAATGACAAAAATTCTCCAACATTTGGATAATTATTTATTAGTTTTCTTCTAAGCTTTCGGCTCACATGAGCCATCTTCAGAGAGGTCGTTTAAACTGAAATATTATAAAATCCATCATCACCGACGATTTTATTTTGTGTTGACATAAAACTCCGCTTGGCAACGGCAATAGTTAACAAAAATAATAAACGCAGTTCTTAAGTTTGCGATGCGGTTTTATGACATCACACCGCGGGATAGCGCGAAATGACAACAAAACCATGTAGTTAAATGCAATGTAATATGTTATTTCCTGTTTTAAAGTTGATTTTATTGAGTGTTGGTTGTTTCGATTTGATGTACATGGCCTCCAATATCTGCAGGTTCCTCTTACTGTGTGTATGAGTAAGGATCACCGTATTGTTGACCAAAATCTGTCTGATATTGCCTACATGTTTGTTTTTCAGAGAAATGTTGTTTAATAGTACTCTGATCAGAAAGATGACATGTAAGTCTACGGGAGAGAGTGGTTGTAGTAAAACCAATATATGTACTAGGTTTTTGTGTGTGTGTGTGTATATATATATATATATATATATATATATATAAAGATGAATACTATACTACGGAAGATTTATATAAATATTCGAGAAATATATTTCAGGGCACATACGAGAAAATCTCATAACAGTGTAAAATAACAGACATTTTTTTCTAACATAGATAAGCTAGATGCATGAACGAATGAATAAAACGGTCTTGGTCAGTTGTTGTTTTTCTTAGAATCACTTCTTTGGCTAGTATAAAATGCGCAGCAGATTTATCCGGAAATAATATACGAACAATGTGGTTTTGTTAAACACATTACAAGAAATGCAATATTAATGCTAAGAATGATGAGAGAGAGAGCAATACAGAAGTATCTAGACCGATTTTTCAACGGTTATGCAAAAACTATTTATAAAGTACGTCACTTTAGATCTTTTTAGGTGAGCCTCATTTGTTTCCGAATGATATTAGATGAATGCAGAATTTATGCTGGGAATAAATGAAATTTCTTCATCTGTGTCCCTTCAAGACGTAGGCGATCACCGCTTTCCACATCTTACGCTTTTAATACACTTTCTTTTGTTATTCCTCCCAAAACCTGACCCATTATCCATTTGCTCAAGCCCATCAAGTATATTATGCGTTGCTTTCCCCTCTCTTTCACTGTCCTGTGAGTATCAGATTCTCCAAGCCCTCCTTCCTTATTACATGTCCCCGAAACTTCAGCTGTCTTTTTCTGAAGTTAAGTATAAGTTTGATTTCCGATTCCTTCTTCTGCGAAACCTCGTCGTTTTTATCATATTCGGTCATTGTATACTCAGTATCCTTCTGTAGTGCCACATTTTTATTGCTTCAAGTCTTTCCTTCATCTGTAATGATATTGTTCACCATTCGATGCCATGTTGAAGAAGAGACATTACATAACAATCCAGTACTGTCTTTTTGGTTCAACGATGTTTTCTTGTCTGTCAATACAAGTTCGGATCTCAGTGTCGCACTTTCCGTCTTCTGCTAGGACACTTCCCATGTAGCTAAATTTTTTTTACCTGCTTAATTTCAGTATCCCGACTTGTTGGCTTTTTGGAATCCTCCTGGTGATTATTCAGTTTTCTTGTAGTTTATGTTTAGTCTTTACTTTACGCTTTCTTTAACTACTTTCTGAGGAAGAGCTTGTAGTTTCCTTTATGGGTCTGCCATTAGCACTGTATCATCTGCCAAACTTATATTGTTCAGATTGTAGTCGTCTATGCCTAATCCTGGCAGGACTGTTAGTTCTCTCAGAATCGCCTCGCTGTTTACTTTAAATGAATCTGGTGAGAAGACCCATCCTTGTCTTACACACCTTTCTATTTTTGTATATCTACTTGACTCATTTTCTTGGACGTATGCAGGCGGTTTGCTAATAATACAACTCAGTGATGTTATAATATCGAACTTTCGAATACTGATATTAATACCGTTGATTTTTTTCTTTTTTAATAACAACTTTAATTGATAAAAATTTAAATGCAATGTCATTCGCTATCTTTTGTCCTCCTGATTAATCTTTCCTATTCACAATCATTAATAATGTTTCTGTTCCTAATTCTTCGACACCCTGTAACCCCTTGTGTCTTAGTGGCTTTACTACCTTGCATGAAAGGATACTGATTAAATAATAAAATAACTGATTAATTGGTAAAAATTTAAATGCAATGTCATTCGCTATCTTTTAAAAGAAGATAATAGCTTTACAAAATTAAATATGTTCCGCTTGATAAGTTTTCTCACCAGAAATCATAAAATTTATGAGCAGACAATTCGTCCATTGATGTGCTTTGTAGTGCAGTGGATATCGTCTCGGAACATGAAATCGAAGAACCGAGTTCGAATTACAGTTGTATTTACTTATACGCAAATACCCTTGGGAAATGTATGGATCCGTCAAATCTCCCTCCATCTATGGGCTAAATAGCAGAATAGACTGGGTTTTATAGCATTAGTTGGCAACCAGTTCATCGCAGAATGTAATGGTAACATACTGGGGGAAAATCTTCTGCTCAGTAAGTCATCTCTTTTCTAAGACATGATCGCCCACGTATATCACGTATGGCATTTAACTGACTGATAGTCCATTAATTGAATATAACTGTCACATCTGGTCTAGTGCCTGTAATATATATTTAGTGGTTCTTGAGAAAACTAAGATGAATCTGCAATGTCCAGGTAACTCTGTTTAGCTACTTTTCAATCGCCTTAACGTAGATTTCCTGGACATTTTCTATAAAATATTTTTATGGTCAGTCAGTTAAGTGCCATACGCGATACACGCTTAGGCGATCATGTCTCCAAAGACATGACTGACTGGGCAGAAGATTATCCCGCAGTAGGTTGCCATTGCTTTCTGCGGTAGACTGGTTGCCGACCAAAGCTATAGAACCCAATCTGTCCTATTATTTAACCCATAACTGGAGGGAATAGACGGATTAATACCTTTCCCAAGGGTATTTGCGCGTAAGTGAATGCAAGGAATTCAAATGGAATTCGAACTCGGCTCCCAGATTTCTCGTTCCGAGCCGATATCCACTGCGCCACAACGCACATTTTTATGGTAATTGTCCTATTTAGCTTTCTGGTGCCTCGACATTACAAATTCAAACGCAGTACTGGATTGGAAATTAGATCACATCATTTTACAGTTGAAATGGCTCAATGTAACTAAGTTCTGTTTTAACGATTTCTTCTCTTCTTTGTGTCTCCCTCGTAAAAACTATATTCTGGTTTTCCATTCAAATTCTACTACTTTTATTTTTCTCTCTACTTAATGTTTCTTTCTCGTATTCTTTGCCATTCAGTATTAACTTGCATTTTAGCCTATTTATCGCCTTACTTGAAATGAAATTATTACAAAAAAAGAATTAGTATTCTAAAAAAGAAAGAAAACATAACAAGCCTGTTATAACACTGTTGAGATTTCTATATAAAATCTTAAGATTATATTTACTATTTAGTAGTTTCACTAGTTCAAATCTTGGTAGCTATATCTTGCTACACCATCAGCGTTGAATCTTTTTTCATTTTTTTTCCGTTTTCCAATAGTAATGAAGAAGTACTCGGGAAACTTTTTCCCGAGAACTACGACTATGAACCAAAAATTCTGTCGTGGATGCTTTTATGAAAACTTGAATCTTAACCTCTTCAATTAAAAAATCAGTCATTATCGATACTCCTTGTGCTTATGATCGTCACACTGTCTCCTCTAAGATTTATATCATACTCAGTCATCCACAATCTTGAGGGGCTCTTTGGTCTTTGTGCTCGATGGATTAAAGCTAAACATAAATACTTCCATTTGCTTGCTTCACTGATAATTAAAAATCTCCAAAGATTTATATGCAAAGTTAATTGTCATCTTTTATCTACTTGGTTCGTATGCATCTCTTATCTTTTCTTTGAGATCTCCTGTGTTGTTGTTTTTTATTCTCTCACTGTAATCCCCTGTGCCCAAGTGGCATTTCTGTTTAGCTTGTGGTGAAATTAGAAAAAAACGTTGGGACATAATTGCCAATCTAGTAGCCTGGTTACATTCATTCTTCTAATTTATACGCTGTCACAACCCTTTTACAATTAGATCAACTAAATGCAGGCGACAATTCTACTCCCTCAGCTTCTTTTCTCGCACTTCCCGCTTGTGTAACCCCCTTTTATATACTTGCTTCCCTAACGGCTACAACCTCCAAGAATTTAAATGCAATGTCAATTCCCATATCTTATCTACTTGACTCCAGTATTTTTTACATCACCCAGTGTATCTTGATCTTTTCTTTCTTTCTACTTTCGCGAATGTCTTCACTCCAGTGTTCACATCCTTCTCTTGCCCTTTCTGTGACACACCCTGTAACTGGTTCGTCTTTTTCTTCACTCTTCACCCGCCTAAACTTTTACTCTCTGACGTAGTCCCATGCGCATCAGTGGCGGTACCACCTTGCTTGGGATGAAACAATTAAAAAAAAAAACTTGATTTAAGCAACAGAAAACACAGTGGCGTGTTTTCTTTTCTTTTTTTTCTTTTTTTTTGTGGAATGTATTCAATTTTTAAATCTTTTTCTCTTTCAAGAAAATGTTTCTGCTTTAGTAAAACCTTCCCCTTAAAAAAAGCCGTAAACTCTAGATATCATTGTTCGCTGTTCCTTATCTGTTAACAGGAAAAAATTGAAACGTAACCGCATTTCAGGCCCGATAACTATATCTATCATATTTCCAGTTTTTCTTTATAGAATGACGTAAATAAAATGTCTCGTTCTACTGCTACATTCGCTAAACATTTTTCGCACTATAAAAAAAACAAACGACCATGGAAACTGATACTGTTTTGCCGTATCAAAAATTTCGAAATAAATACATCATTTCTCTAAGTCTAAAGGCGAAAAGAAACAAAGTACGCATTTTTTTTCTCTGTAAATAAACATGAGATTGTTTTTCTGTTTACAGTTTTGTGTGGATGACGTAACAGTTAAAATTGGCTTCGGCAATCAGAGTTCAAAACCCGGCCTCGTTTGTAGCGCGAACTTCTACACAAACCATCCTGCATATATACAAATCAAACATTCGTCTGTGCATGGAGTACTGCTGCCATATATGGTCAGGTATCCCCGCTGTTAATCTCCGTGTTCTTGACAAGCTCCAAAGGAGAATCAGTAATAGCTACCGACTTGGCGGCTCGACTACAGCCACTTTCCACCGACAAGAAGTGGCTTCCCTTTGTTCTATAAATACTTTCATGGCTTCTGTTCCAACGAGCTTGAGTCACTGGTGCCTCCGAAACATGTGTTTACTCGTGCAAGCAGACTGGCAACTGGGTCTCACCCATTCACTGTTAGATCAACCAAATGCAGACGACAATTCTACTCTTGCAGCTTCTTTTCCCGCACTTCCCGTCTGTGGAACTCGCTTCCTTATTCTTGCTTTCCCGGTGGCTACAACCTCCAGGAATTTAAATGCAAGGTCAATTCTCATCTCTTACTTGACCCTACTCATTTCCTCACTGTCCTGTAGATCCTTTCCTTTCTCTCCACCTTCGCAATTGTCATCACACATGTATTCCCATCCTTCTCTTGCTCCTTTCTAACTTGTTCGTCCTTCTCCTCATTCTCCTCTAATCCTTTTACTCTTATTTAGCTTCCTGCACATCAGTGGCGTTACCGTCTTGCTCGGGGTGATATGATTAAAAAAACAAATACAATTAAAAACTTCCCCCACATTTTATGAGTTAAAAAATCTAGTCTATATTGATATTTATCTTGAGGTGGCAGCTTGTGTACAAAGATTCTCTGTATTCTAAATTGTAGAAATGTAAGCATTCCATGATTTTCTTCCTGGGAATCATAACAATTCCAAAATTATGAATTTAAGGAATTAGAAGGTGATGTTCGCCTTCTTTTTAAATGAAAAATACGTCATGCAAAAATCTCCAGACTAGAATTAAATGATTCGTTCTTGTTAAAAAAAAAAAAAATAGGCTGATTATAAGAAACCAAAGAGAATTCCAGGCATGCAGTGAAAGTGCTTTGAGAGAGAAAAAAAACTGAAATAAAACTATCTTTTCCCAATCTTTCACATGTGTAGGATTATTTAAATGCACTATCACTTGGGAACAGAAGCCACCGTTATTAACCAATGGTTTTGTGTCAACAAAACCTGGTCTGGCTCAGACACAAGGTTAGTGATTCTCTCTTGAGAATTGTACTCCTTTCACAGTGGTAATATCTGACTGGACTAGCTCATTAAGTACAGCACTTGATATTTTTAAAACTTACTACTGATACCGTTGGTTATATCTTACGAGATAAAACATGAATTTATTAGCTTTGTCACAAGAGTCTGGACTTTTAAGCGTAGATAAATCAAAAGGGGAAAGGCTTATGTAGATATTTTTGCATTATGGTATCTTATGTAAGAATAAGTTGATGTAAGAATAAGAAAATTGTAATTTTTTTCTTGTTCAAAATAAATAAAAATGGATGGAAGAGGTAAGTGTGCGTGTGACTTTTTAATACAATGTACCTTCAGGATCAGTCAGTCAGGAGGATGTGCATTGTGGTACAGTGGATATCGGCTCCGAACGAGAAATCGGGGAGTCGAGTTCGAAATTCAGTTGAATTCATTGCATTCACTTACAGGCAAATAACCTTGGGAAAGGTATTAATCAGTCTATTCCTTCCAATTATTGGTTAAATCACAGGACAGATTGGGTTCTCTAGCCTTGGCTGGCAACCAGTCTACCGCAGAAAGCAACAGCAACCTACTGCAGGATAATCTTCTGCTCAGTCAGTCTCTTTCGAGACATGATCGCCTAAGCGTGTTTCCCGTAATGCACTTTACTGACTGACTGACCTGAAAGATAGAGGCAATCAAGTTTTTAAATTCAGAATTTTCAGTCTTCTAGACATGCTGTTGCAACTGCTATTTAATCCATAGGTGGAGAAGGAAAATGTATTCATGCAGTACTCAAGGGAATTTGTACAAAAATGAAGGAAACTGCTAAACTTCGGATTTGAACTCAGCAGATACCTCTAAAAGTCGGCATATATCATGACGCTCATTAATTATAATAGTGATTTTTTTTTTTTAAACGAAAATAAATGCCAGGCCAAACTGATACTCACTGACACTTTGTGTGTTGCGATACACACTTGTAGCTTTATACATTCAAGTTTTGTTACTGGCTGTGCTGAGGGCAATCGTTTTGATGCCGACAGTCAGTAACTACCATATATGATAAACCCATTAGAATATACCCCCCCCCACACACACACACACATTGAAAGGAAAAAAAGAAAAATTGCGACATTATGTATGCGTCTCAAACGCACTTTTGGTGACTACCGAGGTTGTAACCTCGCTGGTGGAATCGGTTATGTAGCTATGTTACTCGCCATGATTCTTACTAGACCGAAGTCTAACTTTTTTTTCCCCCTTTACTAAAAGTCATCCGTCTTTTCATTAGGGGAATAACATGGATTTGTAAGATTAAATACCACAAACTATAAAGCATGAATTGTCTATTATTATTGTCCCAACTAAGGAAATATTGCCGACTACTTGCAAATGATAGTGTATGTGAAGTGAAAGAGATATACTCTCCAATCGTAGCATTTACAGACCCACAGGCTCTAATTGTGTCGAAACAAAAATACTCACAATTGTGGAGAGAAACTTTTCTTTTATATATATATATATATATATATATATATAATCTCACTTTGCCTATAATTGCTGACTGGTCAGTCAACGTACCAATGAAAACGCACACACACATTTTTTTTCTTTGTGAAACTTTGTCCATCAATTTACAATTACCTATCACATCATTTTCAGAAGTAGGATATATTTCCAGCAACCTGGCAATTGTCTTTTACATATGTCTATTTTTTTTCTTTCATGCTTTACCATAACTTAATCTCCTCCATTTTACACGTACAAAATCAGAACGAATATTTCCAATTCTGTTTATCGTTGCCACCGGAGGGTTTCAATATTCTTAAGCTTTTGGGCTAAGTGGCTAGATCAATTGAACCGGCCTAAGTAATTACTTCTCCTGTTCTGGCTCCCTTTCTCGATGATCACGTATCAGTTTCCGGGCGATGAGGGTCGTTTTTTTCTTCTTTCTCTTTGCGTTTTTTGAGAGCATTACGCCAAAGAAATTCAAGTAAAAAAATAAGGAAGTGTGAGTAAGAAATGGGTTTCGATAATTTTCCCAAATCCTTCTTCTACGCAGCTCGGAAAATAGTCGAGTGAAATAAGTTTGTTGCTTGATGTCACGCATTTCTTCTCTAGAAAAGCAATTCAATACCAATTATAATTAACGTAAGTAACACACACACACACATACACAAATATATATATATATATATATATTTATCATTCAGTAATGAATTAGAGCACTTTGGCTACTGGCGTACGATACATGATGCGCTAAAAGTCTGCCACCTTCTCCCGAGCGCCCATACCACAGAGGTAAAATCGCCGACTGGCGCGAATTCGGTCGGGTTTTTAACCTGGGTTAAAAGCAATGGAGTCTAACCATACTGATGAGCTGTGATGCAGCGAAACAGATCTGTCTGCGGAGATATATATAGTCATCAGGACTATATATATATATATATATATATATATATAGTTATCAGGAAACATATGTTTCACTGTATCACAGCTCATCACTACGGTTAGACTCGATTGCTTTTAACCCAGGATGGAAACCCGACCGAATTAGCGTCAGTCAGCGATTCTACCTCTAGGCGCTTGGTAAAAGAAGGCAGACTTTTTAGCGTGTATGTTGTCATTATACACACCCAGTAGCCAAAGTGCTCCAATTCATTACTGAATGAGCGATGCGTACATGCATATATATATATATATAATTCGTTTGAGTTCTTTATTAATTTTTTCGTGATTTTAAACGACTGAAGAGCTTAGTTGATGGCAGCCTATCGGTATTTGATGTCAGTGACTTTTTAATGTATAATAATCTATCAATTTTGTACTCTAATGTGAACGTTGTACAGAAGAATGAAAACAGGAGATGAATTCCTTCATATTTAACACTGTTGTTTGTACTCTAGGCATTTACTGGAAATGTGGCTTTCGTGTTTGCACGTAACGTGGATTTTACATTCTCGCGAGAATGAAGAATCCACAGGTCATTTTTCTCTCGGGGGGTCACTTATATGCCTCATAAAAGCATTCCTAGCTCCACTGGGTCGATCACAAATTTATAGGTTGAAGTCAGCGGCTGATATCAGGTGATATGTGGATCTGCAACTGGTGGTAAGGAGACCAACCTTAAGGCCAACTCGCTAATGCAACTGGGTGGTTTGGCGTGACACCGATTGTAAGGCCTATTCTAGCATTTATTAAGGGGAGACAATTACTACGGCACTATTCTCAATAAGTGGACAAAATATTTGCGAAATTAGTAAAGTAAAATAAAATGTCTATAGGGGTGAGAAATATTGGAGTAGGGAACTGGGTTACCCTAATTCTAGAAAATTGGATTGCGAATTTGCTTTGAAAATCAACGTTCTGAATATTTTAATTTAACTCTAACAACTATTCTTGTACCGTCGATGTAATATTTATTCTCACTAAAAATCCGACATTTTATGGATATTTGCAAAATTCACTGAATTCCAGCGCAGTGACTGTTGATGAAACTGTCGTGAAGATGACTGAGTATAAAACAGTCACTAATGTTGATACGTATGTCTAAACAATCGTGTGTATGTGATATTTATACTAGCAGTATAGGCCGGCGTTGCTCGGGTGTAATGAAAGCTTTAAAACTAATCCATGGTCCTGGACCTCAGACTCTTTGGACGGTGGCACGAAACACTAAAAAGCAATAGTTGTTTCCAGTTAAAGCGAAACCGTAGACGGAAAGAAAAATGAATGGATGTAAGTCAAATTTTGATTTCCTGGTATCGATATCAAATAAGTTTTTTCGTCGTAAACTGAATTTTGAAGGCTAAATAAGTCCTCTGAGTAAATGGTATTATGGCTGAGACTAAGAACGACAATTATACCTACTTAGAGCCAAACCCGAAGTAAAAACTAAAATAAAAGGGCTGAAAAAATACAGACATACAGGCAGGTACACACACACACACATCTTGCCTTATATATATATATATATATATATATATATATTATCGATTTTCTGCACTATTGTAAGAACTGCAACCTTGAAACTTCTGAATATCGTTTCTTATGTCTTTGTCTATGAGTGTATCAAATTTGATTAAAATCGGACCACTCCTTCTATAACCCGATTTTTTCGATTATAGATTTTCGATAATTATCGGGGGTACCTCGACACAAATCCTAGCTAAGAACACTCGCAGACGCTTATAGTACAACTGTGTAAATTTTCAAGAAAATCGGTTAAACGGACACGCACAAAGTTCCATTTATATATAAGCTTAGATTTAGATAGATGTGTGTGTGTGTATATGTGTGTGTGAGCGTGCACACGTGTTTAAGAAGGTGGGCTGGAAATTCCATAGATTTAACAAAATATAAATGGAAGTGGACTGAACACACGACTTTCTATAGTAAAAGTATGATAGAGTACGACACCTGATCACATTCTGAACGTTCCTGCCGATGCTCACGCGCGTATTCGTCATCTGCATATAAGCCTGTTCTGCTGTATCACAACTCATCAGTGTGGCTAGATATCCACTTGCCTCCGACCAGGATCGAACCTCAACCGATTTGGTGTCAGTCGGGGTCGCTAACCCCTAAGCCATAGACGTATTGAACGAGAGAAGAGATTTTAGCGTGATATGTATAAGCAGCGTATACACACGCCAGTCACCGAAAGAAGTCTTCTTTTTATATATATATATATATATATATATATATATAATAAAAAATATTGGGTGGTGTAGTGGATAATGGCCTGAAATTATTAGTTTCAATTCCATGTGGGTTCGTTTTATTCACTTACTTTTGGGAAAGTTATGAATCTACCTTTTCTTCTTACCAACAATGGCGTAATTAAACTAAATCATTATCTACAAAAATACCCTTACAAACTGAAAACATTTGTATACTTTAAATGATCTGCAATGGATTGAGATATCTATCTATATATATATATATATATATAGAGAGAGAGAGAGAGGGGGAGATTTCAATATATGGATCGGAATCTGATAAATAGAATAAGTAAAGAACAAGTTGGAAAAAAGTATCTTTAATCTAGCATTGTTCACTGTAGCAAGCTTCTTCCTTTAATCTTTAAAGACGAATTTGTATTTAAAGAATCTCTGAAGAAACTTGTTAAAATGAAACATGTTAGATTAAAGACACTTTTTTCCTACTTGTTCTTTATATAGATAGATACATTGAATAGAATAAGTAATGTGTGTGTGTGTCTGTATGAGAAAGTGGGAGAAATAAAAAATAAAAAAAAGCATTTTATTTTCGACTACGAAAATCACATCAGCTGATAATGAGTGTTTGTAATGTGTAGATTTAAGCAAAGCACTAAATTAGAAATTAGGTCTCATCATTTTACAATTGAAATGATTCAGTGTAACCGTCAGTTTTATCCCGACAATTTCTTCTCTCGCATGTCTCCCTTGTATATTCGAACTTTAGAGTTGCACCGTGCTGTCCCGTGGTGCTTTTTACGACTGAGAGATCTAAAGCCCGGTGGATCGGACGTTGGTTTTGCCTACAATAAGAAACAGGTTAAAACACTGCCAAAAATGTATATTTCTATTTATTAATGCTGAGTTCCCAGGCTAATAGACGCAAATTCACAGTGATTAAAATTAAAATATACAAGACAAAAAAAAGAGAATATATATCTGTATTCACAAAATATTGTAATGAAATGTTTATACATACATACATATATATATATATATATATATATATATATATATATATATATATATATATATACACTAGCAGTATAGCCCGGTGTTGCTCGGGTGTAATGAAAGCTTTAAAACTAATCCATGGTCCTGGACCTCAGACTCTTTGGACGTTGGCACGAAACACTAAAAAGCAATAGCTGTTTCCAGTTAAAGCGAAACCGTAGACTGAAAGAAAAATGAATGGATGTAAGTCAAATTTTGATTTCCTGGTATCGATATCAAATAAGTTTTTTTCGTCGTAAACTGAATTTTGATGGCTAAATAAGTCCTCTGAGTAAATGTTATCATGGCTGAGACTAAGAACGACAATTATACCTACTTAGAGCCAAACCCGGAGCAAAAACTACAATAAAAGGGTTGAAAAAAATACAGACATACAGGCAGATAAACAGACACACAAATATCTTGCCTGATATATATATATATATATATATATATATATATATATATATATATATAATCGATTTTCTGCACTATTGTAAGAACTGCAACCTTGTAACCTTCTGAATATCGTTTCTTATATCTTTGTCTATGAGTGTATCAAATTTGATTAAAATTGGACCACTCTTTCTATAACCTGATTTTTTCGATTCCTCGACACAAAACCTAACTAAGAACACACGCAGACGCTTATAACACAGCTGTGTAAATTTCCAAGAAAATCGGTTCAGCTGTTTCGGAGTCTATAGGTAACGGACACACACACACACACACACAAAGTTCCATTTATAAATATATATATATATATATATATATATATATATATATATAGCTTAAACGTTATATTTAATGGATATCCATATTTGAGTAGATTCTCTGTATTCATTCGACTCCAGCCCGATAGTACATATTCTGTCTTTTGCTTCATGTCGATAAACCCATCTGTGCTCCACTCGTTTTTCCTTCTAGGTCGATTATTTTCGGGATGATGTCGTTTGCTAACGCTTCCTTTCGTGCGTCCCAGTCGAGTTTCTATTTCCAATTCGTCCATTGTATTTTTTTCACATTGTCCATATATATATATATATATATATATATATATATACTCAACACGTCATTTCAATTGGTTATAAATTATAATTCATTTCTATCAGCTTAATTAGCTCATTTCATCAGATCTTACAATATTCCTTCCATTTGATACAAAAACTTTTGCCTTAGTAAGCATTTTCTTTAACTGAAGAGAAGGATAAAAATAGAAGGAAAAGAGTCAGGACTTAGCCATTGGCGTGAGATATGTCTAGGATTGCCCAGCCGTCGTGAAGAGGTTGACCTGTAAAGGAATTTCTGGGAAAGAGGGTCAGGACTTAGGTATATATATATATATATATATATATATAATTCAACCAACGCAGTGGTTAAATGTGTTCTTAATATCTGATATTGAGTGAATCTAGACAGATTTCAAGCTTCAACACGAATTTTGTTCTCACACAAATTTTAAAGAATTTACAGAGTTAGAGAGAACACCTTCTTATTTTGAGAAAAAACAACTTTTGGTTTAGTTTGTGGAGCAGTGGATATCGGCTCGGAACGAGAAGCCGGATAGCCGAGTTGGAATTCCAGTTGAATCCATTGCATTCACTTACGCGCAAATACCCTTGGGAAAGGTATTAATCCGTCTGTTCCTTCCAGTTATGGGTTAAATAGCAGGACAGATTGGGTTCTATAGCCTTGGTCGACAACCAGTCTACCGCAGAAAGCAATGGCAACCTACTGCGGGATAATCTTCTGCCCAGTCAGTCATGTCTCTTTCGAGACGTGATCGCCCAAGCGTGTTTCACGTATGGCACTTAACTGAACTGAGAAAGAGTTACATTAAAATATGTCAAGTCCGAAAAGGGAGACTAACTACATAGGTGAGTGACTAAAGCTTTTAATAATAAATCTTATTCTTTCAAACGTTTTTTCTGTTTCATATTTTTGCATGCGGCTTTCAACATTTAAATTCTGATATCTTTTATCATTTTTGTCAGTTAAACTTTGCTCATCACTCATCATTTTATCAGAATTAATTATAAATAATCATTTTTTTTTTAAAAAGCAATTGCATATAATGTTTTTCTTTTTAATATTTTTGAACGCAGTTTTCAGCATTAAATTTATATTCAATTAATAGCAATGCCTGGAAAAATCATGGATTACATAGAAAAATGCGTGCATGAAAAGCAATACTCTTAAGATTATTTTAAACCTGAGAAAGAACAAGACTAGATATTCTAGTGAAGTAAAAACTATGAAATTTCTTATTTCAATATTACAACTAAAAAATGTGAATTATTTTTAGCTGCAATATTTTTAGTAAGAAATTTCTTATTTTTCACCTCAGTAGAATATCTTGTTCTGTTCTTTCCCAGTTTTAATACAATCTTAAAAATATTACTGTCCATGCGCGCATTTTTACCATCTAATATATGTACATATGTATCGTATTATTACTCAGGTGATAACAAAACAGTGCTCAATGTATGAACAGAGCTGTATTTTATATATATATATATATATATATATATATATATATATATATATATATATCCTACGGTTATGGCACGACTCGGATTTTTATGCGTTATGCAATCATCAGGTGCATGTCCCAAACTGACAGTTTAAAATATTTTAATTTAACTCGGTGTTCATGAGAATTAAATGTTATAAAGTTAAGTTACGTTACTGCTTTTTTTAATAACACGATTCATTATTTAAATATTCTATGTTTGACGTAGCAACAGAATATTTAAAATTTTAAGTTTAGTACAGAATTAATTTAATAGGGATATATGGTGATTTTCTAAGCGTTGCTTAGATGTGGCGCAAGTCCGAAGGTAAGCGACACCCAATGAGGATCGAACTCATTACTCAATTGCAATGATTCTAGCGAGACAACCTTGCTAACCATTGCACCACCTCGAGGTGCCTGTTTAAGAGGGATATACCAGTGGGAGATGGGGTTACTCTAATTTGTCAAAAGGAAAATCGTACTTAGCAAAATCAGTATTCAAAATCACATCTCATACCAAAGCTCGAACACAAACCTCTTATATTTGCAAAAGATATTCTTTCAGCCTTTAACCAAGCCACATTGTGTTCATTCGTTCTGTTTGACACAAGGCTACAATTATTGGTTATCTAATGGCGATCAAACTGATTTCAGTAATAATGCCCTTTCTCAGGTTAGTTTGTTCACCTTTAAATGCAGTCTTATGTTTGAAACATTTTCCATTTCCTTGACGTTTTTCCATTTTCCTCCACGATGGCCGTTCAGCTGGTAATGGCGTTATTAAAAATCACTTAAATTGCTTGACTAAATGGGAACCCGTGTGGCTCCAGTATTTTCAGGTAGCATGCAATCAATAATCAATATGTTTCGTGGTGGGGAGGGGATAATCTCAGTAATAATTTCGATTCTCCCAAAAGTAACGTTGTTGCTGTCACATTTGTTTTTACGGATTTTAATCTGCCGCTTTATGAAATAGGCATGTTTCTTAAAACTAAAGTGAGCGATCATTTTTTTCCTCTCTATTTTTAAAATTATTCTTCCTCTTCTGCCTCATCGATCTGTCATTGCTCGAACTTCTTTTACAATTGATAGAGTTGTTTTATCATTTTCATAATTTCTTTTAACCCTTGAACATTACACGGAATTGTTATTCCGAAATTCTAATGAAACTTCTGTCTCTTCTACAAATATTTTCATGGCTTCTGCTCATATTAACTTAGCTCACTGGTACTCCCTGTACATGAATTTACCCGAGCCAAAATATTAGCAACTAGGTCCCACCCTTTTACTGTGAAACCAATAAATTATAAACGCAAATTTTATTCCAGAATATTTTTCTCTCGAACTTCCCGCCTGTGGAATTTCCCTCTGTTTACTTGCTTCCCTGACAGATAAAACCTTCAAGAATTCAAGTGTAAAGTAAATAGTCATCTATCTCACTAACTTGCGACCTCTCTCTCTCTCTCTCTCTCTCTCTCATGTTCCTTTCTTCGTCCCCTCCACTCTCATCAGTATTCTCATCCTTCTGCTACCCTCTTCCTGACACCCCTGTAACCTGTTACTCTTTCTCATAACTTACCTCCTATGTAACCCCCTGCTCAACAGTGGCAGTAAAATGCCTTGCTTGGGGCGACAGGATTATAAAAAAAAAGCTAATGATTGAGTAAGCTCATGCTACAACAAAATCACCGTAAAATGTTTCCTATCGCATCGTTAAATATTTATTTTTCAATTTTCTTTTTTCTGCTTGATTGGTCTGTCATAGTGTAATATATTATCTTGAACGACAAAAATATGATTGACAAAATATATTGATGGTGGCTGCGGAGTGTAACAGCAAAGGCTTGAAAGGTAATAGCCGATAAAGATATGATTGACATCAAACGCAGAAAGTACTAGCAATAGCCGACAAGGATATGATTGGCATTTAGCGACAACGAGAGGAAACAAAAATGCGTCGGAGTTTTGGCTTATATAAGTCAGGGGTTTCTGGCGAAAGACAAGAGAAGTCAGAACCTCGACAGGAAGAGAACTTCCGCTGGTTAACAATTCCATGATAGCTTCTCTCTGACTACTGTCCTCCTCCACACAAAGAGTAAAGTTTATATTTTTATATATACACTTCCGGTCATAATTATTAGGCAACCCCGGTGTTAAAAAAAAAATGAAGTATTTTATACTATTTTTTAGTATTTATTGCCAAATGAATAATTGTAAATGAAAATAGAATAGTTCTTTTGTTAATATTGCGCAATAACATGTGCATCAAATAAATTTATAAATATTTAATAATTACCTATATTGCAGTTTCATCAATGAAAGAATGAAGAAAATTTAGGGTGAATCGGACGAGTTCATCTTTGCTTCGTTGCTTTGTAAAATTTTGCAAAGTAAGAATAACAAAGAATGATTCTATTTTCATTTTGCAATAAATACTAAAAATAGTATGAAACATTTATCGCCCGGTTCACACTCCACCCACGTCTTTTGAACAGGTGAAGAGGCTCATCCCTTGTTTCCTGTTTAGGATGTGGTTCCCGGGTTTCTTTTATTTTTTTTCCCAATCTTTCACTTTTTTTTTCTTTTCTCTTTTTTTATGTTCTCAATTGGAGTAGATAGACTTAACTATCGCCCGGTTCACACTCCACCCACGTCTTTTGAACAGGTGAAGAGGCTCATTCCTTGTTTCCGGTTTAGGATGTGGTTCCCGGCTTTCTTTTTTTCCAATCATTCTACTCTTAAGTAGCCCCATGCGCATCAGTGGCGTCACCGCCTTGCTTCGGGTGATATGATTAAAAAAAAAAATTATTTAAAAATAACTGGGGTGATCTAATAATTTTGGCGGGTAGTGTGTGTGTGTGTGTGTTTGTTTTCCTCGTTATCTATCAAGTCCATCGTTGTTTTCAGTAGCAGGGTAGTATACGGCAGGTGCTCAGACTTATTTTACAACTGATAAAGTTTTATCATTATTACTAATATTATTATTATTATTTGTTTTAACCCATGAAAATTTCACGGTATTTTTATTCTGATATTCGGTTAAAACTTTTTAAAATGATTGTGTGATCTCACGGTGAGTTCTGCAAGAAAATATTAAGTCTTATATCACATTAAATATTGGAGCTTAACAACTGTAACAGAATATTGCAAGAAGTCATAGGTATTAATACTCTTCGTTATTTTAAGAAGTGAGACAATTGAAAAGATATTAACTTGACAATTTTTTTCCATTTCTGTGAAACAGCCGTTAAATTCTGTTATGTTTTTTCTTTTTCTTTTTCATTTTCTTACTTCAACCAAGTAATGTTTTTCCCCTTTTTCCATATTAACAAAACGAAATAATCGATTATTAGATATTGGCTGGAGGTAACGGTCGTGCGAACTAACGAAAAGAGAGATAAGCACAATTATAATATGACCAATGGAACAAATGAAATTGAATATTTTTTTATAATAGTCTTTTTTTAGTTTGCTAACTTTGCTGGCTTCGCTTTCATATGGATTTATATTAACCCGGATGTTCACAATGATTTCAATGGAAGACCATGATTTTATAAGATGTCTTCTATCTATTGCTGGTATTTTTTTTTTACGGATTTTATATTATTTGACATGTCGGATTGTGTTAGACTTTGGTATCTTGTCTCATGTTTTGTCGCTGTTGTCATATGTTGTGCTTAAAGATATTATTGATATAAGTTAGATTGCAGAGATCGCATCCTCTCTCATGTTCCTTTCTCCGTCCACCCTACTCTCATCGGTATTCTCATCCTTCTCTTACCCTCTTCCTGACACCCCCCCGTAACATGTCACTCTTGTTCATAACATTCCTCCTATCTAACCCCCTGCATAACAGGGGCAGTAAAATGCCTTGCTTGGGGGGATATGATTATTTAAAAAAAAAAGGTAACTTAGAATGAAAACCAGGAAGCTGAGGTTTTTGTCGTACGTAATGAGGAAGGAGGGTTTAGAAAGTCTGATACTCACGGGACAGGAGGACAGGGGAAAACAATGCGTAACAAAATTATCGAACTTTAAAAAATGGATGGCTGAACAAGGCAAAGTTTATTAAGAGTTACAAGAAGAAATGTTGTGGAAAGCTATGATTGCCAATGAGGACATTAAGAAGAATGTGTATATCGACATAAAGGTTCTTTTCTGAAAATTGTATTTCAAATGACTACTCTCAAAACAACAGATGTGTTTCTCTCTAATAGTTACTTATATAAATAATTTCCCACGGGCTTTTGTTGTTGGTCGTGTATTTAAATCGTCGTAGAAACCTTTTTTCTTGAAGGCATGTCCAATCAAGATAGGCAGGGCCGTGTTTAGGGCCCCCGCAGAACCCGCAATTTCGTGGTGGGGGACACAAGGCTCCTTGGCTCCGCAGATCTATTGCAATGAAAAAAAAATTAAGAAAATAATTATTAGGATTAACTGGAAAATTATTTTACTTGTATGTTGAAATAGACATCTATCAACCCCTCTCGTTCTCTCTCTCTATCTCTCTCTCTCTATATATATATATATATATAATCTTTGATAGAAGTCTTTCGGTTCCGAAGAAGCTGCAGATCATTTGTAATTTAAAAAAATTCTGGCAATTCCTTTCCATTTTTTAAATAAACGCCTGAAGTCTAATTTTTGACAAGATATCAAACTTTTGTAGCAAAACGCTTTGTACATTTGGGTTTAAATTTTTTGAAAAGTCCTTGAAAAAACTTGTAGAAGATTAACAGCCGAAACGCACTGAAATGGCTATAAAAACAGGTAGGAAATCACCAAAAAGTAGCTAAAAGTTGAGAAAAGCTCGTAATATATAGCATCAAAACGCCAATTCCACGATTTCTTGCGTTTTTTCGTGATCACGGAATATCTGCGTTCCGAGAGAGTTATTTTGTTTAAAGTAGCATTTATTGTGGGTTCAGTATGCTCGAGGGTCACAAGTTGCATTCTGCGGGTAGAGGAGCCGCAAGGCGCATTCTGCAGACGGGCGCGATGTTGCTAAGCACGGCACTGAAGATAGGTATATTAGTATCAATTGCCAGTTGAACTTTTATTTTAAATAAGATAGCAGGGATTACTTGTTGTAAATAAAAGGTAAAAGCTAAGCTGCAAAAGGTCCCCGAAATACACACCCTCTCTCCAACTTCAGACACAAGACATCAAAGGCTTCTTTTAGCTTATCTGTAAATTGCCACGTATTACCTAGTTTGCTCGGATACCTTTTTGAATAAGAAATGGATTCATGCCCATACCTTTTGAAAAAGAGAATGATTCATGCCCATACCTTTTGAAAAAGAGAATGATTCGTGCGCATACCTTTTGAAAAAGAGAATGATTCGTGCGCATACCTTTTGAAAAAGAGATGAATTCATGTTTTAGCAAAGAAATGAGCGCGAGAGTGAATGCAATAGACTTTTCATGAATTTGAACAACTCTGCTCTTTGATTCAGCACTGCGTAGATATCTTAGCCGAGTGATGCAATTGGATTTTCTAGTCGTAGTCGGATGTTGCTCTACAAATTCGTGTAGTCACCCTCTTAAACGATGGTAAATACAACATAACCACATAACGCTTTGCTAAAAAGACAAAGTAATTCAAATTATATATAACTCTACGCTGATGGCACGACTCGGAGTTTCATGTGTTACTCAATCATCCGATGCATATGACGAACTTTAAGTTGTCAAATTGTTTTACGGAGGATGATTAATCCGTCGTCTCGGTAAAGTTCGGAATTGTTCAAACTGCAGAGATAAGGTTCCATAGTAAAAAAAAATCACAGGCCTCTTCAGTATCATACGCTTCCATAGAAATCCTTGTTATTTTATCTAGTCCACAGGCATCCATCGTAGAATAAGATATATTTTTGAGCTTGTTTAATAAACTTAATGTCCTGGTTGCTGATGGGGCAGTAATTTTTAGCCAAGATTAAGGTTGCACTTAACTGATTCTTCAAGAACTTAAAAATATTTTAAGTGCCATACATGATACACGCTTGGGCGATCATGTCTCGAAACAGGCATGACTGACTGGGCAGAAGATTATCCTGCAGTTGGTTGCCATGGCATTCCGCGAAGGACTGGTTGCCAACCAAGGCTATAGAACCCAATCTGTCCTGTTATTTAACCCATAACTGGAAGGAAGAAACGGATTAATACATTTTCCAAGGGTATTTGCGCGTAAGTGAATGCAACGAATTCAACTGGAATTCGAACTCAGCTTCCCGATTTCTCGTTCCGAGCCGATATCCACTGCACCACAACGCACATAGAAGTTAGAAATGTCAGCCCGAATGAACGTGCAATCCATTTTTTTTTTTTTTTTTTTTGTGAACCAGCCGAGTGTCTCGGTTGTGTACTTCCATTGGTTCATTCCTAAGACATTTGTTGAATTTAGAAGCTCTTTCAAGAATGATTTTTCATACATGTGTGTATCCCTATATGTATAATTATTAATCCAGATAACTAATATATATATATATATATATATATATATATATATATATGAGGTATAATTTTAATTGTTATCTGAACTTGTCTTTCAAGTTACAATTTAATCATTACCCTGGAATTTTACGTACTCATAAAATCTAAAACGGTTATATCTTGCAACTTACTTAGTTTTGGCAATAGGAAATGTGCGTTGTAGTGCAATGGATATCGACTCGGAACGACAACTCAGAGAGCCGAGATCGAATTCCAGTTAAATTCCTTGCATTCATTTATGCACAAATATCCTTGGGAAATGTATTGATCCGTCTCCAGTTATGGGCTAAATAATAGAATAGATCAGGTTTTATAGCCTTGGCTGGCAACCAGTCTACCGCAGAAAGCAATGGCAACGTACTGAGGGATAACATTCTGCCAGTCAGTCCTGTCTCTTTCGAGACATGATCACCCAAAGCTTGCCTCACGTATGCTACTTAACTGACTGACCTTCACTGATATTTATCTATATGTTTTAGATGAGGTATTTACATTATTAAAATGATATCCTCATCTTTAGTGTCATTTACAATGTTTCGGCCGTTGTCACTCCGACCTTTTTCAGGTGATTGAAATTTTGAATCGTACCCTTGGGTAAGGCATTAATCCGTCTCTTCGCTACCGCAGAAAGCAAAGGTAAACTACTGCAGGATAACCTTCTGCCTAGTCAGTCATGTCACTTTCGAGACATGATCACCCAAAGCGTGTATCACATATGGCACTTAACTAACATCCGAGTCATATTAAGATTTTCTGGATAAGCAGTCGTCTTCAAGCAAATATCAATCATGAGAAGTTAAGGTAAAGAATTTAAAAACATAACCATATTTGATGCAGCTGTGTTTATTTTAGCGCTTCAAAACTAATACTTTCGGATTGGTTGTGTGTGACAGTCGTACGCGTTAGACTTGATTTTAACATTTCATTCGAAGTAATATCTCTCACGTAACCGCGCCATATTGAACTGAACATTTCGAGAAAAGAAAAAAAAACGATAACAACTCCTCATTTTTCTGTATTACTGTCAGTTTTCCTTGACTTCAAAAGTTTTAATATTTACTCTATGAAAGATGAGAGCATCAGAAGTCCTTTGTAGTAACAAATAATTCAAATTCTTATATGTCTACACATCCACTTTCGTAGTGTATTGTTTTCGCCATTAACAAAAAAATATCAATCGTTGTCGAAATGGCGGATACGTTTGGGCCAATCCAATTCAGATGTTTCTTTGCTTCTCTCTCACATTCACTCTTTCTCTCTTTCTTTCTTTTTCTATCTCTTTCTTTCTTTTTCTATCTCTTTCTTTCTTTTTCTATCTCTTTCTTTCTTTTTCTATCTCTTTCTTTCTTTTTCTATCTCTTTCTTTCTTTTTCTATCTCTTTCTTTCTTTTTCTATCTCTTTCTTTCTTTTTCTATCTCTTTCTTTCTTTTTCTATCTCTTTCTTTCTTTTTCTATCTCTTTCTTTCTTTTTCTATCTCTTTCTTTTCAGTTTACCAATCGTAGACAACATCACATATTCCTGGAATGAAATCAAAGAAGTAAACATACATCAGTTAAACTTTGCCGAACCAAGTATTATAAATAATGAGCTTAGGCTTCAAAAAACATTTCTCTTGTACGAACAATTGGTAAAGTTCTTTCGCTAGTCATTGAATAGTTTCCTTCAGGACGTAGGCGATCATAGCCTTCCACATCTACCTATCCCTTGTCGCCTTTAATATCTTTTCTGTTATTTCTTTTAATTCCCGCTTCACACTTCTTCTGCTCGAGTCCATAAAATATATCATGCGTTGCATTCCCTTGTCTCACTTACTCTCTATACGTCCCGTGAGCATCAGGTTTTCCAAGCCCTTCTTCCTGGACATTTTTTTTTTAATCGTATCACCCCGAGCAAGGCGGCAATGTCACTGATGTGCAGGGGGCTACGTAATAATGAAAAGACTGGAAAAGAGCCGGAAACCACATCCTAAATACGGAAAAAGGGATGAGCCTCGTCACCTGTTCAATAGACGTGGGTGGAGTGTGAACCGGGCGATAGTTTAGTCTATCTATTCCAATTTAAAAAAAAAACATGGTGGTGGATTACTAAGTTTTAATTTAGTTAAAGTCCATTCAAAGAGATTTCTGCTAAAATAAAAAATAAAGAAAGAAAGAAGACCAATTAAACATGAAAAGTTTAAAATTTAAAATTAAGCAAAAAAAACAATGACTTACTTTTAAGAATATTTCAAACAAGAGATTCCCATCGACACGAGTGTCTACCAGGAAGATAAAAATTATTTTTAACTTTTTGGTCACACTAAATGAATAAACTGAAATAGCCAGTGAATGACTCCAAGATGGAAGCATGACTGCCAAATTACAGCCGGCCAAGAAGAGGAAAGGAGAGACTAATAAAAGGCCAGCAAAAAAGAAAGACAAAAAACAAACTAGCAATACGCCAGTCAATACAATACAAGCCTGTTTCGCTGTATCACAGCTCATCAGTGTGGCTAGACGCATCCACTCGCCTCTGGCCAGGATCGAAACTCGACCGATTTGGTGTCAGTCGGAGTCTCTACTTCCTAAGCCATCGACGCCTAACTCTTTTGGCCTGAGTGGAAACCAAAAGAATGTGTACTTATTTATTAATACATTTTGTTGTTTTCGACATGGGTTCATATATAGCAACTTAATTGACGTGTTTAACCACAAAACCAGGCTAAAGCATTGAAACTGCCCAAAAAACCAAATTCTGCAAAGTAGTTACTGGCCTGTAAATTTCATGTTAAAATCTGCTCGAAACTAGGCACCCTTCACATTTTGTGTTTCCTGTAATTGAAAATAGCTTTGAATGTAGCGATTTATTTTGTGTTTCCTGTAATTGAAAATAGCTTTGAATGTAGCGATTTATTTTGTGTTTCCTGTAATTGAAAATAGCTTTGAATGTAGCGATTTATTTTGTGTTTCCTGTAATTGAAAATAGCTTTGAATGTAGCGATTTATTTGTCCATTCAAAAAAATCAAATTAGGCCCAAGACCAGTTTTAGTCACATCAGTAAAACAATGCAATGTTGAATGATGTCAATTTTTTTTTTGTTGTTTAAATTTTTGGGGTGTTTTTTTTTTTTAACACATTGATTGACAACCACGAGATAACTCGTCGTCGGTGTAGTAATAGAAACTGGTCTGGTTTATTTTGTTTGACGGTTTACCAACCTCATTGGTTTATTTAATACCGACAAGAGTTTTAAGATAAGTTTGTATGAATATGTTTTCAATTTTTTCCCAAACTGCATTGCTGGTAGATTTTTTTCAAAATGTATTGCTTGTATTTTTACAATAAAAAAATTATTTCATGTTGTTTTGACTCAAGATTGGGTGTTACCCATAGTAGGGACCCTAACCTGTGCTACCACTCCGAGTCAGGATAGACCTGGAAACAGCAATTAAAAGGTGGCTACACATCGTTCAAAAACTCCCAATCAGAGGCCTTGCTGCCGGATGCGGTTTATCGTCATACCCAGTACTGATAAAAACTGGTAACAAGAAATTATCCCATGCTCGGTGTTTTTTATATTTTTTTCTGCGACACCAACAACGCCTTTATTCACGGTGATACTTTTATCGTGAAAACAATTTTAAAACTGAAGTTCAAGTTTTAAATCAATGGTGAATCCTGTTTACAGTAAGTTCTTAAAGAGTAAATAAATTTATTTAATTCTTTGTAATGAGCAAAATAAACTCAAACGGGAAACTAAAATATTTCCGAAGAATTTCTTATGCATCGCAGATAAAATAAAAATTTACTCTGCGCCTGTCTGTCCTAAGGAGGCGTTCCATTGAAATTAAAGTGTGAGACCCAAATTTGAAAACGGTATAAAGCAACTTACGTCGATATAAACTAAAAACCCTAATATCAAAATGTCTTCAATGAGCGAATAGAATAGAATTGTTAACTTCATATTCATGTTGTTTTCACTTGGGTATTATTTGCAAACAAAGCGAAGCTGAGCTCACACTTTTCAACAATAGACCTGCCATGATTCTCCAGAAAAATATCGATTATCATCGTCAAGGCGAGCCGACACTAAACGGTGGCACAATTTACTGTATATATTCCAGCTCCTAGTCACAATAAATTGATGTAAAATGTCCTGAAGGTGTCTCCCTTTTGAAATTTGATAATAACAACGCATCCGCATAATGCCACGATTGTGATTTAATGTTGCGCACATTAAGAAAAACTTGTATTCTTTTGCAACTTTCTGTTCCTGACTCTGCTTCCAAAGTCTACAGCGCGACGGATTGCCGTCTCTTATTCGCAGACGACAGTATCTGCTCTGTGAGAGAAATTTATGATTAAGAAGTTGTAAGAAAAAAAAACAATGTACACACAAAAAAAAACCTACCGCGTGTTTATGGCTGACATGATGAAAATGATACAAGAATAACTATTCGACGAAAAGGAAATGAATATAATGAAATAATACAATAGATGGACAATAAGTCGCTCCTTTGTTTCTTTTGATTTATTGAAATTCTATGCAAACGAGATTTTTATGCCGAAAAAAGATGAACGATTGTTTATTCCCTATTGATGAGAAGTTTCCTCAAATATTTGATATGGCGTAAACTCTGGTAGATAGTTAAAGAGAGCTGAATAAAAGGATCTTGTTACTAATATTTAATAGGGAATACATGTTCCTTTACGAGTGCCACAGTAAAACCTGCCGCATGGTCAAGTTGTCGGTGACTAAAATTGTTCCAGGAACAAGTTTTCTGGTTAGAGAGGCTCGACACCTACATAACAAGTTTGTTTGTCAGAATGCCCCAGTATGCCATCATGAGTGTTTCAGTCGCGCATATATTAAGTCACAAGACGCTATTCAGTTTCCGCTCTTTTTATCTGAATCTGAATAATGCCGTCTTGTCCAATATGAACAACGAGCAGTATAGCCCGGCGTTGCTCGTGTGTAATGAAAGCTTTAAAACTAATCCATGGTCCTGGAGCTCAGACTCTTTGGACGACTAAAAACCAATAGTAGTTTCCAGTTAAAGCGAAACCGTAGACTGAAAGAAAAATGAATGGATGTAAGTCAAATTTTGAGTTCCTGGTATCGATATCAAATTTTCTGCACTATTGTAAGAACTGCAATCTTGAAAATTTTGAATATCGTTTCTTATGTTTTTGTCTGATATATCAAATTTGATTAAAATCGGACCACTCCTACTATAACCCGATTTTTTCGATTATCGATTTTTTATATTTATCGGGGGTACCTCGACACAAAACCTTAGCTAAGAACACTCGCAAAGACGCTTATAGTACAATGGTGAAAATTTTCAAGAAAATCGGTTCAGCCGTTTCGGAGTCTATAGGTAACGGACACACACACAGTTCCATTTATAAATAAGTTTAGATTTAGATAGACATTTTCAGCTCAATCCATGGTCATTTAGATTCTACCAATGACCATACTCAACATTCTGCTGTCGATATTTTTACTGTAACCATTGCAACGGTTGCATCTCGGTGCTATGTTTTGCTAAAGAGCAACTTATCATTTGGGCCAAATACGGTTTTTAATTCATTGTTGTGCTTCTTCTAGACTAATTTCAAACAACGTTTAGCGCCAGACCTGCTCTTCCCTGTTGTTTAACCAATAGCAGCGAGGAGAATAGATGGATTCGTACCTTTCCTAGAAGTTTTTCCATATCATGTCACGATTCTCTACTAGATTTCAAATTCTGGTTTCTGAATTCTCTTTCGGATCGACATGCATAGCACGGCCCGAATATCCGGACAAACATCATGATTATAAAAAGACCTGTCAAAGGACGGTTTGCCTTTATGGTAGGGGGTCAACAATCATCTAGCATAATTGGGTAAGCTGGAGCCGTTAACTACGTATGAAGCTAGTTCAATGGAATCAAAGGCTATCTGTCCATAACGAAGAATGATCCTTAAAATTGGAGGGAATTAGCTGTGGTTTTATCTGGAGAGATATTGGCTCCGACGAATGTATTTTCCCCCAATACACGCTCAACAGGAATCGATACGTTTCTGTTTTCCAACCGAAATATGTGGAAGAAACTAATTAAGAGCACAGCTACGGAGCGTGGCTAGGACCACACCCAGCCGGGAGACTGATAATGATGATGACTTACTAATATGCAATAAAAAATACTTATAACTGTCCTAATATTTACCGAGTTTATCTTGGCATTGTGAACGCCACATTCAGAATGTCTAAACGATCATCTATCTACAATTGTCTTCTTAAATCAACAATTAAAAAATGTCATCAAACCCTTCAGATTAGTTGTACACAATAACAAAATGTTTTACCAAATATAAAAAACACATCAGTGGAACACTTCTAACAGCAGCAACAATATTGGGTATGGAATGTAAGGTTATGTTTGAGTTTGAGTTTTGTTTAACGGCATATCAACCTCTGGGTTATTTAATACCAAAATGGTCGGGTTTTAAGGTATTTGGTTTTAATGTTCGGTGAAAGTGAGAGGGTTGATTTAGTCAGTTTGATAAAGTTTTTTTTTTTTTTTTTTTAGAAAACTGAAAATATCTTCTAGTTCAAAACTGTATTACTGGAAATAATTTTTTCCTTCAAAAATGTATTGTTGGAAATATTTTTCTTTCAAAAATGTACATTTTTATACTTTCATAGTGTTTTGACCCCAGTTTGGGGATAAACTATTTACCCATAGTTTCCCAACCTCCCAATCAGAGGCCTTGGTGCCGGATGCAGTTTACCGTCATGCCTAGGACCAAGGTTAGATAAAAATGAGGATATAATCGAGCTGTTAGCATTCTTCAATACAATAAATATAATTAGAAAGAAATTATTCGCAAGACATCACAATTTTCTGCAAAACCAATATTTTTTTTAATCGTATCACCCCGAGCAAGGCGGTAACGCCACTGATGTGCAGGGGGCTACGTAATAGTGAAAAGATTGGAAAAGAGAAAACCGGAAACCACATCCTAAACAGGGAACAAGGGATGAGCCTCTTCACCTGTTCAATAGACGGTTACGCTCTACGATTTTTTTTTTGAAGTTTCTACTAGCAGAAAAAAATAAACCTCAATCCTAAATTTCAAAACGGCTTTTAGACAACCGAACAATTTAGTATATTTTAGTAAAAGAGAAAAACAGATCCGGTAGAATAAATTAATAGAAAATCTGAACTTACCACTTGCAGATAGCATATTGAAAAGTTGAAATTTCTACATATTTTTGAATTTTCATTTTTTTCTTCAGGATAATTTCGGCGTGTTAATCCAAACATTTTAATCCTGTTTTTAAACAGCTTCGTCAGGTTGAAAATTTAATGAATATCATGACTGACGTTTCATAGCAATGGTTGAAAAAGTTTTTATTGCAAATGAAACATGTAGTTCCGGCAAAAAACCATCTTTCTTCGAAAACCGTGTTTTGGCCTTTTGAAACACCTTCACACAATAACAGAATCTTCATTACTTGAAGAATTTCAACAGTGGTAAGAACGAAAATGAATCTCTAAAATATAACTCTAAGATAAAATGACATGAACAAGATGCTAATGTTCCACTTCGAACAAACACTTAAGTAAATTACCATTAATACTGAAAAAATCAATACCAGTTGCAAGGTTTATATACTTCAACCGAAAATAGAACTGTTTGCTCAATCAATAAATACCGAATGTAACCTAACAACTAATATTACAATTCTATAGGTATCTTCAATAACTATGACAAAACATTAGGTATATGAGTGTAAAAAAAAAAACTATTAAAAACGTTTAAAATTTAATTTCATAATCTTATTTTTCTACTAATCGGAAATCGCTTTAGATATTATAAACTACATCCGACAGCAAAGCCTCTGATAAGGAGATTGGAAGTTTTGAGGATCGTGAAACCCCCTGTTAACTTCTGTTGTTTCCAGATTTCCTATGATTCGGGTGTAGCCCGTGATAGGGTCCCAGTTATGGGCAATTAGTGAACCCTAAACTGGGATCAGCAGAACATTTTTATAATGTTGTACATCTACCTATATACCGAAATAGGAAGTTCCTATCCTCATAAATACGTGAAAACTATTGGAGAAGAACAGAATTATTATACTGACTAGCAGTCATCGCTCTCTGTCTTCCTTACTGCTTACAGAGAGGAAGAACCCAGACGGGAATCCGCCGAAGTATAGACTCGTCTGGGGAAAATCGACAGTAGTTCTGACACAACCTTGTGCTGGATCAACGGGATATTTTTGGCCGAGTTAAGAGCTGAGAGACCTTACATTAAAAATGGCCTTGTGCCGCAATCTGCGTTTATAGGGAAGCAGATAAATACAGGAGTGATTATACTGACTAGCCGTTCACTAGCAGTGTATCTACTTCACGCAACGTGCGCGTCTTGTATTTGTTGGTATACTGTTATTCCGAACCTCCGGCTTGTAATCTTTTAGGGTTAAATCAAACAAAATGACCAACAATGCATATTTATAGCAAAATACCACTCAAGACAGCACAAAAAATATAAAATACACTTTTAGTGTAAATTTGTCAACAATTAATTTTGTAATCTAAAAACTGTATATTAAAAAATCACGTTTAATTGATTGCATGAAATTACATACAAAATATGTAGATTTCGGCAATGAATAACCGATATAGATAGATATGCCCCTAAACAAAATCAGCTATACAACAATATATATTTATATTAAAGTTACCAACAATACATTATATCTATAATTGAAGTCATAAAATTGCGCTTAAAATATATTTAGTTGATGCCATAAAATTGTTTTCATGTATTTAAATTTCAGCATTACATAACATATAGAGGTAGGTTAATATGCCGCTCAACAACATGAACCAAACTACGTATCTATAAAATATATGTTTCCTCTGAAAGTATATAATTATGTACAAAACTGTGTTTGAAGGCACCCGATTGCGTACAACATATATAAGAATTGAAGCCATAAAATAGTGTTCAAAATAGATGTCGGCATTTAATAACCCTTAGAGTTTGATATTTCTCTAAAAAAAAAAAAAAAGGACCCAACTAATCGAATGTGTTAAGAAGGAAAAAACTTATGTAAATATTATTTTTAGTTTTTAAGTAGAATCGAAAAATCTTTCGTTTAAAAACGTTGTTTACTTTATGTAAAACTGTCACTATAAAAATATCATTGTTTTTAGGGTCGTAAAAACACGCCGATTGTAAAAGTCTTTCAAAATTCATCTTATTAGGTTCTAATTAAAATTTTGGCATTTATGTAAGAGAATCTATATAGTTTTTATTTCAGCTGTCTCCCTTCAAAACCCTTCAAATCTTTTTTTTTTTCGTGCGATATTTTTAATTTGATTATACTCAATTGGATCTCGAGGTGGCTTCCACTGAGGCTTACACTTTCGAAATTAAGTCCTTAAAATCAAATATTAAAAAGAAAATAAGTCGAAACAGATGACTTTGTCATAAATTTCTGAAAAATATTAACCTTTTTTAACAGGTTTTAAATAAAATTCTTGAACTATTGCATGTAGCAGTAAAATAGAAATTATTCTTTAATAGGTTTTTAGAGATTTTTAAGAATAATTTTCTATAATATTGATTGAATAATGCGATATCCAAAAATTGAAAGATTTCGCATTGTTATGAGTTCTGTGGTGGCATCTTAGCTTAAGTCTCTTTCTCACCGCTATAACGGATCCGCACTATGGATTTTATATATTCATGGTAGTTTTTCTGATCAACTTTCCTCTGTGGTATCTTAACTTCATGAATTTAAGCGCTGGATGATATTGTGTGCAGTTTGACCAGGTCTCTATCGTTACGACGGCACTTGTACAATCAAGATACCGCTGGTTCAATTCGCCATCTTTGCTTTCTGAACACGTCACAACGTATCTTCTAATTTCTTCTCCTTGTTCTTCCGCTAACGGTCCGTCTTCTTCGACTGCTCGCAAAAAAACCCCAACAGTCAAATTGGAGCTCCATTTATCTCTCTCGAGCCATCCATGATTTGCATACGTGTGAGCCTTTTTTTTTTTTTTTTCCAATTTTCTGCGCACACGTACAGTCATTCTAAGCTTTGCCTCCATGTTGTTTATCTTGTCCATCGCCCGCTCCGCGACCCCAAAAGACACAGGCAACCCTAAGTCTCTTGCTTTGTCTGGGACCGTATTCACCACAATTAGCAGTCAGGTCTCATGTTATATTTGAAAGGGATAGATGTAACCATGAGTTCTATGGTAACAGTTTTTTCTCTCGCACTTTTCGGCTGTGAAATTCTCTTTGGGGTTATTGCTTTTTAGTTAATTTTTTATATTGTAAAGTTTATTTCATGGAAATGCATAAGAAATTATTTACTGTTGAAATAATTTGAAAAGGAGTAGAAAAAAAAATAAAAAAGAAGGGAATTAATTCTCAAGTATAAAGCAGAAGCATGATATTTGTCATTACCTCTTACACACCCACACACATATATATATATATATATATATATATATATAATTATAACATGTGAAAACTAAATTACTACAAACTTGAACATTTTGTTTTGACAATAAAAGAACACCGTCTCATCATGTAGTTAAAAATGATGCTAATAATTAACTACCCTTACATTTTGTTTCGACATTGTTCTTTCAAAGTCGAAACAAAATGTTCAGTTTTGTAGTAGTATGTATTTTGAACATGTTCTAACGTAATAATTAATAATAAATATTCATTGCCCTATTTTATATTTATGTTTTGAACGTTGCAATGATTTTTCGTTTTGTTCATTTATATATATATATATATATATATAAATGTTTCAACCAAAATTACATTTCAATTATTTCCGATTAAAATTTGTTTTTAATCAAGTTT
Organism: Ascarosepion bandense; assembly: GCA_037127315.1. Taxonomy (NCBI): domain Eukaryota; kingdom Metazoa; phylum Mollusca; class Cephalopoda; order Sepiida; family Sepiidae; genus Ascarosepion; species Ascarosepion bandense. The sequence goes on along the minus strand of JBBBDQ010000701.1, from coordinate 2,998,907 downwards.
CCACTTCCCTTCTCAAACGTTATATTAATGTGTCCTTGATTATTATTTAAATTTTATCAATGAACTCCTTTGATAATGTGTTGGTCAAAAGGTTCCTAAGGTGTACTATGACGTTTACTTTGTTCATATATATATATATATATATATATATAGATATATTGCTTGACGAGATGCCTACAAGCTGGCACCGAAACACAACGGCTCTTGTGTTGCGGTAAACTGTTTTATTATAATAGAAATATTATTTAATTTTTAGTTAATCGGACGTAATAATTACTTCGTTTAATATCTAATATGTAAACAAAATTATTTCTACAGAACTGGATTTTGTTTTTTAATCCGGCATATTTCTTTATCACATTATTTTCAGTAGATACGCGTATTTGAGTAGAGGCTTCTTTTATTTTAAACTGCATTTTATTTTATTTCGTCTATCAGCTTGCACACTCGATAAAACTTATAACTGCGAATTTTCTTTCAAATTATATATACAGTGGAACCTGTCGTATACGACCACCCCTACTGACATCAAAAACTGGTCGCATATGGCAGATGGTCGATTACTAAAGGCTCATAGTCATGGCCTATTTTCGCCAGGAACGTATATAGTGGGGAATCCGTTCTAGTGGAGAGTAGTTGTATATTGTTGAAGATTAACGGAATTTGGCCTCGTTGTAGATAGCCCACTATAAGTCATAAAGATTATAAATCAAGAAAAGCAGATTGAGTTGAGAAATAACATTTTATATATATACACGTATCAATTAAGGGTTTTACAGTTAAAGTAATCCTTTGAATATGGGTCCAACGGACGTTAAAATGTTTATGGCAATAAAAGGCTGAAAAGAGAACTAATGCTTAGGTATGTGGGAGCGTTGAAAGTAAGGAATGTCTTTGATGTATCTGCTCCTTAGGTCAGTAAGTAGTTTTAAGACAGCGAGGGAGGTAAAGGAGGCGAGCATAGAAAGCCGCTTGATGTCGATCAAGGGAGACACTAATTACACTCGTCTCTCTCAAGTCTGTCTGGGTCTGTTTGCCGATGCTTTCTGTATCGGCTTTTTATATCTTCTTTTTGGATCGCAGCAGATCATTTGGTCAATTCACACTTGAATTTGATTCTGGGTTTCCCATTGGCCGATAAATAAAATTCGCGTCGGCTCGCGAACCGGAAATTTAAGACTTAATTAATTTAGTTTTCAACCGGAACATCTGCGTCGACCCGGCTGCGCACCGACTAGTTTTGGTCATTTACTTTTTGGTTGTGAGAGTGCAAACATCCGATCCATCGCTTTGCTCGGTCGCCATCACCACAATTCCACTCATCAGAATGTACATATTAGAATTTTACCATGTAATCTGGTAATAAATAAATGAAAACTTAAGAAAATGGCGTAACTTTAAAGAAATTTATTCACCACAATTCATTTTAAAAAACGTATTTACAACGGGCAACAAGAGACTAAAATATTTGACAAAAAATATTTATTAAGTGGACTTAACTGAAACCATTTACTTTTTTTGTTCTTAGAAGGAAGTGATAGCTAAAGAGAATTTGCGATAATACATGAAAAACAAAACAAAACATGAAAAAACTGACAGCGGTCGTGGATGAGGGTAGAGAAACAAAGATAGAGATAGATATACCCAGATAGAAATAGAGTAGATAGATACACAAAAAAATAAAGGAACGAAAGAGATAGACATATGAGAAAGGGACATAATTGTAATATTCCTAATCCTTGAATTTATCCTACTCAGTACTTTTTAACCGCATATCAGTTATTTACTGACGAAATTCAAATATTTTGAACAGAATTAGAGGAACCTGTCGTATGCGACCACCCCGACTGCCATCAAAAACTGGTCGCATACGGCAAGTGGTCGCTCACTAAAGGCTCATAGTCATGTTCTATTTACGCCAGGAACGTATATTCCACTCATCAGAATGTACAGGGGCCCGACAATATTTTTCGGACACTTTGAAAAAAGTACCTCAAGGTGGTTACTAGTGCCAAAAAATTTTGAGATTATAAGTACGTAGTTGAGGAGTGAAAATCCACTACTAGTGTAATCATTTTTTGTAGTTTGGCTTTGATAATTTTAGTTTTTTGTGATTTTCGCGAAAACTTGCGCGACACTATTTTTCGGACATGACAAAAAATCCTATTTTATTAAGAGCTAAGTTCATGTATATGTTACTGTATGCAAATTTTCTGCTTGTACACTTAGCTGTCATCATTAGAATCAATTATCTGTTCTATTTTACTGGCAAAACAATTAAGTTTAATGAAGTAAAATGCATTCAAAAGAAGTCGTTTGTTTGGCACGGAAGAAACGGGATGATGGCCTCAGCATCAGAAGGATCGCCATGGATTTGAAGCTGTCGAAATCAACGGTCGAATACATGCTGAAGACAAACTCCGAGCGGAAAAAGAAGAGAGAACGGAAAAGATCAATTGACAAGAGGTCTGAAAGGAGAATGAAGAGGACTGTGACACGGCTTTTGACATCTGGTGAAAAAGTTACAGCAAGAAAAGTGAAGGAGAAATGTGAATTGGATGTAAACGTCCGAACAGTACAAAGAACGCTGTATAGGATTGGTTTGAAGTATGCAAAGGCTAAGAAAAAAATTACACTAACAAAGAAACACAAAGAAGCAAGACTGGAGTGTGCTAAAAGGTGGTTAACAAAGCATGTTGACTTTAAGAAGGTTATATTTACTGATGAGAAGCGTTTCAAGTATGATGGGTCCGATGGATGGTGTACTTAGTCAAGAAGGGGTGAGCCTGCTGTACTGAACAAACGACAGATGGGAGGAGGAGTTATGGTTTGGGGTATGATCTTTGCTAATGGAAATATATGGTTGGAGTGGCTGAAAGGACGACAGAACAGCGAAAGCTACAAACAGTTGCTGGACGAGAAAGCCCTACCAAGGATAAGAAGAGAGATAGGGAATGATTTCGTTCTACAGCAAGACAATTGCAGCATCCATGTGTCAAAAGTCATGAAAGAATGGATGGCTAAAGTGAATATGACTACTTTGGAATGGCCTGCAAAAAGCCCAGATCTAAATTTAATAGAAAATGTTTGGGAAATGCTTGCGCAACTTGTCTATGATGGACCTGAAATAACGAAAGAGGCTCAACTATGGGAACGGATACTAGATGCCAAAAAACAACTAATAGAAACACGTAGAGATGTTATTGTGCATATGTTTGATCATTATGAAGAGAGATTGATAAAAGTTATTGAGAAGAAAGGTGATATTACAGACTATTAACAGTTTTTCAACGATGTCCGAAAAATAATGTCGCGTGTGTTTTGTAAAAAATGATGAAAAATAAATATTTTTCCTTACCTAATCGATTTTCTTCCATTTTTATTACAGGTATTGTCTTTATATGTTTATGCTATTCTATTGAAGGAATTTCGCCACTCTATGGTACTCGGAAAGTCGAATACTAAAGTGTCCGAAAAATATTGTCGGGCCCCTGTACATATTAAAATTTTACCAAATAATCTGATAACAAATAAATGAGAACATGAGAAAATGGTCTAACTTCAAATAAATTTATTTAGCATAATACATTTAAAAATAAAAAAAAAACGTATTTACAACGGTCAACAAGAGACCAAAAAATTTATTCACTAAAAATATTTATTAAATGGACTTTTACAAAAAGTATACAGTTTCCGTTTTCTTCTTAGAAGTGAGTGATAACAAAAGAGAATGTGCGATAATACATGAAAAAAAAAACTGACAGCGGTCGTGGATGAGGATAGAGAAACAGAGAGATAGAGATATATATACCCAGATAGAAATAGAGTAGATAGATACACAAAAATATAAATAACGAAAGAGATAGACATTTGAGAAAGGGACATAATTGTAATATTCCTCATCCCTGAATTTATCCAAGTCAGTACAGAGACTACGATAAATCCCATGAACATGTCAAATGCAATACATGTTGTACAAAACAGCTTTGACCGTTAGGTGAATTCAGGCAATGTACATTTCGAATTCCAGTTGAATCCATTGTATTCACTTACGCGCAAAATACCATTGGGAAAGGTATTAATCCGTCTATTCCTTCCAGTTATGGGTTAAATAGCAGGACAGATTGGGTTCTATAGCCTTGGTCGGCAACCAGTCTAACACAGAAAGCAATGGCAACCTACTGCGGGATAATCTTCTGCCCAGTCAGTCATGTCTCTTTCGAGACATGATCGCTCAAGCTTGTATCACGTATGGCACTTAACTGACTGACTGAATATAATAGTTGAACATATGATTAAGGCCTCTACTAGGCATAAAGTGGGGGTCAGTTTTATATTGTTATGAAGTAATAAACTGATCCCCCACTTATTACTATAGAATAATATAATACATATATTCCCTTTCTAGCTATGAGTCAAATAACAGGACAGCTTGGGTTCTATAGACTTGGTCGGCAACCAGTCTACCGCAGAAAGCAATGGCAACCTACTGCGGGATAATCTTCTGCCTAGTCAGTCATGTCTCTTTCGAGACATGATCGCCCAAGCGTGTATCTCGTATGGCACTTAACTGACTGACTTAATATAATAGTTGAAAACAATTAAAACTTCTACTGGGCATAAAGTGGGGAATCTGTTTTCTATTGTTATGAAGTAATAAACTGATCCCCCACTAAATACTAGCCAGCTAGTCTACCACAGAAAGCAATGGCAACCTACTACGGGATAATCTTCTGCCCAGTCAGTCATGTCTCTTTCGAGACATGATCGCCCAAGCGTGTATCACGTATGGCACTTAACTGACTGACTGACATTTCAACAAGAAATAAGTTTGATACAACACTACAATAACAAAAACAATGAGGAAGTGTTCCTGGTTTAGATCAAATCAAAATAATATAGATTACTAATTTAGTTTCTCCTAATTTAAAAGTTCGCAGTGTACGACTAAAATGAATATTTTAAAGCGGTCGCTTGATCAGTGATTTTCACTCGCTGATGTTAGTCGCTCTAGAGGTGGTCGCTTAACATTAGCAAATCGTCCGTGCATAGCAAAACGGTCGTTAACAACAGGTGGTCGATGACGAAGAGACACGCATACGGCAGGTTTCACTGTTAGTGGGTGTGAATTACAATTACTCCTCATATTATCATCATGTAGCAATTATAATTAACGTGTTATAAAGAATTGCATTTATTATTTTAGCGCAGTAAGTTTCGAAATGAAATGGAAAGGAAAGGAAAACATGAAAATTGTACTGATTTATTTTTACTTTAATGTAAAAGATAAAAATTAAAAACACTGTAATTAGGATTAGTGATAATTTTAATCGATGACTTTGTTTTTAACATGACAAAATAAAACGGTCATAGAAAAATGACACACTCGCCGAGTATTAGAAATAACTAGGGAATTTATTATTGTGGAAACATGAGTACAGCGAACAGTTGTGGATGTTGAACCACCGTATGTTTATAGAGAGCCTGGAAGAGTTCTGCCTGCCATGTTTGCTCGCTTTTACCGGAAGTCCCTTCTTCTTGACTCCCAACATGCACCTATTACCTGGGAAACGGACTCCCTTAAATCGTCCAGGGGAGATAACTTTTGGATCTTTTTATGGTGATCCTAATAATGACGCAAATGTATTGACCAGAAACGCTGGAATTAGTTTCACTTCTACAGTGTCAGTTTTAGCCTGTTCCTAATTAACACGGCGACAGAAAAGAGGCGGAGAATGAGGCAATAGAAAAAATTAGGAGAAAGTTGAAAAGGTTAGACATTATTAATTTATTTCCAAAGTGCGATTAATAATAATGATAGAATTTTGAGAAGGTTTCAGCTCATCTATGTGTAAAAAATAAAATAAAATAAAATAAAATAAATAAATAGAAGTATATTCATATCAATGATTATCACGTAAAAATCTACAATTAATTCGACAAGTTTGATGCATATGAAAAGAGATTTTAGAACTTGACAACCCAGGCAACAACAAAATCGTTAGTGATTGGGTTAATATATCCCCTCATATCAGGGAGCAATATACAAATATATTGATATACAAACGATATATATATATATATATATATCATATCGCCCCAAACAAGGCAGTTTACTGCCACTGGTGCGCAGGGTGTTACATAGGAGGTAAGTTATGAGAAAGAATGACAGGTTATAGGGGATGTCAGGAAGTGGGTAAGAGAAGATGAGAATACTGATGAGAGTGGAGATTTTTTTTTAATCGTTTCTCCCAAAGCAATGCATTCCACTGCCACTATTGCGCAGGGCGTTACATATGGGAAAGTGATGAGAAAGAGTGTTTAGTTATAGGAAATGTCGGAAGGAGACGGGTGTTTGAGAGAATGGATGCGAGTTAGTGTGATAAGACATGTCTGTTGACCTTACATTTAAATCCTGGAGATTGTACCTATCGGAGAAGCAAGTATATGGAAGGGAATTCCACAGGCGGGATGTGCGAGAAAAGAAGCTGTTAGAGGAGAAATTGCGGTTACATCTTATCTGTTTCACTGTAAAAGAGTAGGGTCTAGTTGCTAATCTAGTAGTTCGTGCAAATTATACCTATGGGGCACCAGTGATTTAAGTTCATTGGAGCAGAAGCCGTGAAAGTATTTATAGAAAATACGACATGCCGGTGAGAGAGTGACTGCAGCCGGTCTGCGAAATCGGTATCGATCACATTACAGATTCTCGGTTGTATTGACAAAATTGTATTGACAACCCTGAGGAGAATAGCTGGGGCACCCGACCAGATGTGGCAGCAGTATTCAATATACAGGCGGATGGTAGATTTATATACGTGCAGGATGAATTCAGACGGGAAAAACTTCCGGGCCCTGCACAGAGAATCGACTTTCATAGCAGCGGATTTAGCAATGGATTCGATATAGTCATTCCAATTGGGGTCAGCTGAGAGTGTGAGGCCAATGAGGCGTAGTGTTTTACTCTCAGGGAGGCAAGCCTGGTAGGAGCGAATGTCTATGATGGTTAGTTGATAGCAGCTTCGTTTTGGAAGCATTAAAATTTACGAGCCATTTCTTACCCAGTCCACCACGGAGGTCCTTCTCAAGCTCTGTAGCGAGGTTCGCTTTATCGCCCACACCGGATTTTTGATTGAGGCGAGAGTAAACTGTGGTGTCATCGACATGCTTACTTGGGATCATGTAGCAACTAAAAGACCATTAATGTAGAAGAGAAAGAGCGTAGGACCTAGGATAGAGGTATATGCGTAGAAGGCCAGCATACCAGACTCTGTCGAACGCTTTGGAGATATCCAAGGCAACGGTTCGAGCTTCGCCATTCTTGTCGAGATCCTGGTATATATACTCATATGTCGTTAGCATATCAGCAGTAGACCTGGTGAAGCGGAAACCATACTGTTTGTCCGAGAGAAGCCTGTGGGCTGTGCGATGCTGAACCACCTCGGTGTTGATAATGGCTTCAAACACTTTGCCAAAGATCAGAAGGAGGCTGATAGGGCGGTAATTAGCGGGCTCCGAGAGTTCTCCAGTATTCTTAAATATAGGAACTACACAGGAAGACTTCCAACAGGCAGGAAAGCAGAAAGCAGAAGTTGTAGAGCTTAGAGAGGACAGAGGAGAGTTCTTCAAGACTCCGCTTGCTTTGTGAGGGTCGAAGAAAGAAGCATGAGAGAGAGGATGCAAGTTAGTGAGATAGGAGATAACTATTGACTTTATATTTAAATTCTTGGAGATTGTAGCTGTCGCGGAAACAAGTAAACAGAAAGGAATGCCCCATGTGGAAAGTGCGAGAAAAGAAGCTTGTAGAGTAGAATTTGCGTTTACATTTTCATTGGTTTCACTGAGGAATTCCCTTCCGTTTACTTGCTTCCCCGACAGCTACAATCTTCAAGAATTTAAATATAAAGTCAATAGTTATCTCCTATCTCACTAACTTGGATCCCCCTTCTCTCTCTCTCTCTCTCTCTCTCTCTCTCCCTCCGTCCACTCCACTCATATCAGTATTCTCATCCTTCTCCTACCCTCTTTCGGACACCCCCTGTAACCTGTTATTCTTTTTCATAACTTTCTTTTCATGTAACCCCCTGCTCAACAGTGGCAGTAAAATGCCTTGCTTAGGTCGACACGATTATAAAAAAATAAGATGTAACCGTAAGTTCTTTGCTGGAAATTTCTTCTGTCGCACTTCTCGATTGTAGAACTCATTTTCGGTTCCATACATTCTGGCCAATTTATCTTCAATCTTTTAAATGCAATTTCAGTCGTATCTATTGTTCTCTTGATTACTAACGATTAAGAATAGAAAGAATGTTTGTGTTTTCTAATTCTTCTTCACAAAATAACCGCTTGTGTCCTAGTGGATTTACTACATGTTTTGGAGAGAACTTCATAATAAATATCATACTTTTAGTGCTAAAACAATACTCGATATCATATCGAGCTAAAATTTATGCTAATAATAAAAATACATTTTACAAAACGTATGTTTATTATTTATTTGTGCATGCATAACAGGTACTGTCATGGTGGCATCACCCATTACAACGGATCGAACTCTTCCTACAACTACATATACTTCCCCTCACAAGAGGTGGTAGAGTGAGAGATCCGCAGATCAGCATCAGCGGATAGCGATAGGCAGAGATAGGCAAGACTGCTACCGTATGACTATTGCGAGTCCCAGTTATAGTATTACTACTTAACCCGTATCTGTCGCTTTACCATCAAAGTTCCAAGTATTTGTATTTTGCTTTGTATAATATATATATATATATTTGTTATTTCCTATTTTGGTTGTTGTATTATTTCTTGCTGGACTCTTAACCGGATCCACGACAAGTATTATGGGTAATTTTTTGTTATTTTATATTTTTAACTTTGCGCATACGTGGTTTTTACTATGTCGATTCTGCATTGTAGTAGGGTCAGTTGGGTGCCGTTTGTGATAAAACATATGTACTATGACCCAATTTAGTACACCAGGAATTTGGAAACGGCATACTGGTTTGCTTAACATTCTCGCCAGAATATGTAATACAAACAGTTCAGTGTTTGGCTTTCAATCTTAGGACAGATTTGTTGAGAGTTGGATGAGTCTAATGGTGATTAAGAAAATACGGCAGCTCGGATAACGCGCTCTGATCATTCTGATGGAAAAATAACATCGAATGTTTTTGGTGAGGGCCTCAGATTCAACGCAGAGACCTAAATCAAGTACCTTGAGAAGGTTGTGCTATCCTCGGTCAAGAGGGTGGCTACTAGAAGGCTCTATGCCTGGCAACAGAGCTCTGCACCATGCCACACAATCCGAGAACTCAGTCGTGGTTGTCAGACATTTTCTACGACCACATCATCTCTTAAAGACTGCTACCGACTTGAATATTATGTGTGGGGGCGGAGTTTATCAAGAGATCGAAACACCAAAGATGAACTGAAGGCAAGGCATCATTCACCAACTTAAACAAGGAGAACGTCAAAAAGATTTTTGGGAGATTACGAAGTCGTCTGGTAGATGTTGTTGATGCCAATGGCGATTTTATTGAATAAATTTTTCCCATTAGTATTTCAAGATAATTTTTAATTTCGCTAAATATACTTGTTAAAAGAATATGTCAGTGTTATTTTCATTTTTGCGTTATTTTGACGACTGGCCCTACTGTGCAGTCGACAAAAACAAACAACGCGCATGCGTGAAATTAAAACTATAAAATGGCGGCAATTTCCCAATCAAACCTTGTATGAAAACGTCTTAGACATAATTGGTCGGGTAAAAGATCCATTGCAAAACATTTAAAACCTCATTAATCTTTCACAATACAAGAAAAAACTTGTTGACAACACCAATATATTACACCAAGAAAATAATAAACAAAATCTACAAATTCTCGTGGCACTCTATATCAAAATCAACCAACCAACACCCAACAAAACTTTTTAGGAATATAGCAACATTTTAAATGCATGTATATGTTAATAAAATTTTACTTTGTGCCAATTCCAGATCAGCTTCATAATATGTAAATGTTTGGTTTGCAAAAAAATTCCATAACTGGAACGAATAAACTTAAAAATTCTAAAATAGCTACAACAGATACGTTGGTGTGTATTAAAAAAATCAGTGTGATAATTGAATGCATATTTTATCACAGTTACAATATGTTTGTCTTTGTAATTTACCTCTTAAAATAATCTGAGAAAAAGTCGAAAGTACTTGGGATAAAAAGAACTATGGCGCCTTCTTTGACGAATTTTATATCAACATCAAGAATGATTAGACGAGTGGAAAAAAGACAATACAACAGTATAAAATAAGTAAACACGTGTATATATATGTGTGGGTGTGTGTGTGTATATATATATATATATATATATGTTTTTTTCAGTAAAACATATTTGAATGAAGATATGCTGCCTTAATATATATATATATATATATACACACACACACACACACATACAGAGTACTTCCATACTTTTACGTAACATCGCTTATCAGAGGGGTGGGTCAGTATACGCCCTTCGTATTATTACAGGTTAATAAATAGACTTTTTTCACTAGTTTTCTGTTGAGCCCTGTTTTGATGAACAGTCTACTATTTTTGAAAAATAGTTAAAATTGTCATTTTATTATGGCAATAAAAATGGACACGTTGAATGTGCTTGACTTTTAATTATTCAAAAATCAAAACAAATCATCTCTACTGCAGTTCGTGCCAACTACAGGAGGTGTGATTTTTTTTTCCTTTACTAGACGTTTAATTATATCCATTTTTATTGTAATAATAATGTACTGTAGCGATAATGAAATGTAATGTTATTTTATATTTTGATAGGCGTCATCGGGTTTATATATTATATATTCAGGACGTAGGTGATCATGAACTTCCACTTAGTTCTGTCTCTTGTTCCTCTCAATATTTTTCCTCGTGGTAGATCTCCCAAATCCCGCTTTACAAAACATTTGCTCAGGCCTATGAAATATGTCTTGCACTGCTTTCTTCTGTCTCTGTTTCTTTCTATCCGTCTTGTAAGTATTAGATTCTCCAGGCCCTCTTTCTTCATTACCTGTCCCAGGAACCTCAGCTATCTTTTTTGATGTTAAGTAAGAGTATTCTTTTTGTTTGCATCCTCTCCAACACCTCATCGTTGCTCACATACCTCGTTCATTGTATCCTCAGCATCCTTCTGTAAAACCATATTTCTACTGCCTCAAGCCTCTCATTCATCCTTGATGAGATCGTCTAACATTCACTCTCATACAAAGAACATATATCACATAGCAATCCAGTATTTTCTTCTTTGTTTCTAATGAGATTTTCTTGTCTCTCAGTACTCTGTTTAGTGTTTGAAATGCGTCCTTGGCCGTGCCAATGCATCTTCGGATCGATGCATTCTATTTTCATTTAGAATTATCCACATGGCAATAAATACGAAAAATAGTATCAAATATATGATTTCTTTTAAAAAAGATCTGGAGTGGCCTAATAATTATGGCCGGTAGTAGTGTGTATGTATATATATATATATATATATATATATATGCACACACGTGCAAATATATCTCACATTCCGATTGAGCTCTATAGAGCAATGGTAGTCATTGAAAAAACAGGAGTTACTCACGCACCTACGCATCGTTCATTCAGTAATGAATTTGAACACTCTCGTTTACTGGCGTGTGTTTACATTGTATATAACACGCTTAAGCCCGCCTTCCTCTATCGAGCGCCCATAGCCCAGTGGTAGAATCGCTGACTGATATCATTTCTGTCGGGTTTTAATCCTGGCTAGAAGCAATCAGATATCTAACCGTGCTGATGAGAGAATCAGATCTGTCTGCGGATGACACACACACACACAGATATATATATAATGTTCTATCAATTAATATGAAACGCTTGAAAATATCGAAAGGTTGAAACTAAGGTAGCCCAGTTGGCTAACCATCCGAATTAGAATTTTAAAAAGCTCTACATTAGTTATGTATTGATCACTTTTAATGCAACTGCTTATTGGTTTAATTTAACTGACCAGTAACTGGTTACCAATTATATATAGTGTGTGCATGTACCTAAAAAAAATAGAGTATATCTTTAAAAGGACAATATGAATAAAGGCAAAAGTAAGACTTAAAGAATCATTTTTTGTTAATTCGCTCCAAAATAAAAAAGGTAAATTAAAATTTACATCAAAATTCAGAAATGTCCTTCAAAATTTGTTTTAAAAAGGCAGTCATTTTTTTTATTTTTTGCCTAACGTCTTAAAAGGGACTAGCACAAATAAATGAGTCCCGAACCTTGTCTTATTCATTATTTTGGCTGTCCGTCACGTACATTCAGTTGTTTGCATGTGAGTTGATATTTCTGGATCACGCATGCTATGATTTACAATCAAAGAATTATAATTGGGATCATCCGCCCAAAGATGGATGTTGTAGTTGATAGCAAATTAAGAATTAAAAACAACCTTCCTTACTTTTACAAAAATTCAGAATGACGTGTGAAATCCTGGTTTTGCCGCATAATAAAAGGAGTGACCTCATGCTTACAGAAAAAGTCAAAACCGGATATCGAGTAGATGTTAAATTGATTTTCTGACCAATGGAAGCGATTTGCTAGATCAAATAGGACTTTCGCGATCCACTGCGAAAATTTTCAAAGGATGTAAATGACTTCGATCACCGTCATTCAGTCAGGGATGGAAGCAGTAAAGACAAGCTAAAATGTAACAAGGCAGAAACTTCAAGTCCACCCGGCCGGTCGTTCTCTTCTCTTCTTTCTCGTGTGCTGATTCATTTTATTTTTTCTTCTTCATCCAAAGAAGCTCCTACTGAAAAAACTCTCATACATACATACATACATACGTACGTATGCATAAACTCTTTCCAACAAATTACTACTACGAACATTTCTTGATACTCTTAACTTTCTAGCTGAACATTAATTTCTACCACAATTCATGTTATCCTTTTCATTAATAAATGTCTATTTTAACATGCAAATACATATCTTTATTCTTCCACTATTTCATAAAAATACACATTCCAACCAAACTACAGATGAGAACCTTCTGATAATTCTGCATAAAACTTGTAAGGAGTTCGGTTAACTGTGACACAATGCCGAATTAATGAACGTTAACCATCTCCCGACGGCTTTAATATAATTTCCAAAAATCCGACATAATTGTAATTCCAGGTAAAATACAGCTTCAGATTTTCTGTCTAGCAAATTCATGGCATGCTAAAACAATTTTGACTTAAACTTTATAATTTCAAAACAGTGTCAAAAATTTAATAAAACAAATAAACGTTGATTTAAACGTTATAATTTCTTGGAGTGAGATAATATTTGTGATAAGTAACTTTAGATTATTTGGGATGAACTAACGGAAGAAATCAAACTTGGAATTTGCCTTAATAAAATCTCTCAGAGGATGAAACGCCTCGACAAAGACAAACTTTCCGTTTTGTTTTTATTCATATACGAGTACAAACCGGCCGTAAAAAATAACGGCAAATTATCTGAGTAGATTATTATATACACATGAATACACAACGATCTTTATCATAATAGAAAGGGTACATATTATTCGCTATTCGACGACATAATTATAGCTAAAAAAAAATTAAAATAACGAACTGTTAAGGACAGGCGGCAAAATCTTTCATAACTTGTAGTAAAGAGAATGAACTGAGCCGACTCTTCCTTGCTACTGTCTCACTCTACAAATTCCGATCTCACCTTTACTGAAAAAATTGCTACTTTGCCAAGTCAACACAGACAACCACTGAGAAAACGGTTAAATCTATTACCTCATGTTTTTGAAAAATGTTCAGCGGATGTGCGTTGCGGTGTAGCATCTCAGAAGAAAAATCAGAGCCGAGTTCAAATACCAGTCGAATTCGT
>JBBBDQ010000701.1:2947500-2980000 GCA_037127315.1 Ascarosepion bandense | reverse complement strand
AGTATTCGCTCCAAGATGGGAATGTTTCAGAACTTTGGTGATTCAACTGCGTTCTTTCATCCTACTTCGGTCCCCCAACCAACAACCCCGCTACTTGGTAAATTCTTTGATTCATCCAATTGATTTTTCTCTAAAACCTGCTCTTTTTTTTTCTTTCTTTTTTCACGTGTAGAAAAAAATACACCTCGCAACTCACGGACGAAGATTAAATATTCGATATTATTACTGAGAGTATTACCTTGTTACTAACAAGTATATTGTTGTAGAGCAGCTGACACCCCTCTATCGATCTCAAGTATGGAATGGTCTATGGAACGGAATACCATATTAATAAAGATTAATAGTAGTTAAAAATTGATTGTTATTAATAGTGTGAGTGAATCGACTGCGTTCGTCATTCGTTGACTTTGTCAGACTCTGCCTTCGGGTAGAGAGGAACCCAGATGGAGCTCCGCCGAAGGGTAGTCTCTCGTCTGGGGGGAAAAAAAGCAGACAAGAATTTTTGTCAGAGCTTACGAGCTCGGTTTTACCCACATTAATTGGCCTTGTGTCACATCTACTTCGTGTTTCTGCCCACGCGAGGAGGCCGAAAATAAAATGGAGTGTCACTGATGATTATTATCGGACTGTGCTCTCTGCGACTATAACAACTTAGCCTCTCTTCCTGATTATTGTTGTTTTGTCTTATCTGTGCTTGTCTTTTTGTACTTAATCTTTTAACACGGATACTGTGCTGTATATACTTTTTTTTTGAAAATCATGCTCTTATTTTACAGGTGCCCAACAGACCATACTATACTGTGCAGTAGAAAAAAAATAACCAAGCGCGAAATTAAAAATGGCGATAATTTTATAAATATTCATTTTTCGGTACAGGACTATATTTGCTCCGCATAGCTTAGCCATACAGATAAGCGCAAATGTGTGAAATGCAAGAATGTCTAACTAGCATTTTTAATAAGCATTCACTTACACTTTAGTGTTGCAGACTGTGCATTAACATGAGATATTTATCTCATGTTAATGCAAATTTTATGCGCTTACCGTTCAATGCCGGCTCGATAGCCTTCAGAATATTTTCCCGAGGTAGGTTGCCATTTGTGGTAGACCGGGTTCTTTAGTCTTGATTGATAGGCAAAGTTTCCTGCTATTTAACCCATAGCTGGAGGGAGAAGATGATTGCAATGATTTCAACTGGAATTCGAACTCGGCTCTCCGATTTCTCATACGCTTCTCTCTCCAGTTAAGGGTTAAAAAGCAGGACAGCTTGCTTTCTCTACCTTTAGTTGGCAACCGTTTTACAGTAGAAAGAAATGACGACCTTCTGCCGGAGAATTTTCTGCCCAATCAGTCATGGATAAAAAAAAAGACGTGATCGCCTAAGCGTGTATCACGTATGGCACTTAACTGAGTTGAATTAATAGTTATCTGTAGATTTCACCAAACAAACGACATTGCATTTCTTTAGGGTGTTCAACTTTTGGGGTTGGGCAGGGAAATTTTTCCTTATTAATCCAATTTTTTTCCTAGAACACTGTCGGATATTACCCACTTTTCATGGCCTGTTATGATCTACTCCAGAAACGGTTATTTTGTATTTTTAATTCGTCATTTCAAATGGTTTTACAAAATTAAAATTACTTTCGGCCCATCCTAATACTGTTATTCACTGAGCTATTTTTTTTATATATAAATTTTCTTTATATATATATAATGTAGAGATATGTCTTGTTGTTTACAGTAGGTGGTGTTTCATGTATTTTTCAAAGTCTATCGTTTCAAAGATTCTGAAAGAGAAGACATTTTCTTGATCTTACCTAAAAAATGAAATTGAACGTGAGATAAAAATGAAAATAAACCTGCATTTTTGCTGTCTTCGTGTGTACAGTTGAAAATAAACAAAAACAAGATTCCTACACGTACATATACTGTAACAATAATTAAAGAGTTTTTAAAAATATTTTTTTCTTGTTTAAAAAAATGTTCTTTTATCTTCGTTTTTTTTTTTTTCTTAAAAGCAGTCGAACTGCCTCTTAATACATTTGTAAATAACATTTGAAGTTTGTCTATTTCATTATATTTCGCATATTTTTTATGGTTCATTCTTCTAAATATTTGTCAGTTTTTATTCCATTAGTACATAAATTTGCTAAATATTAGTAAGCAGTACCTACTCATGTATAAGTCGGACTTGAAATAATTACAATGATCAAAATTGTGATATAATTTTTTTCTCGAACACAGAGGATAACATACCAAATGCATTTGATAGTCGATATTGCTTTTTTTTTAGCAATGGTTGGAAAGTGTGCATATTATACCCAAACTAGAAGTGAACATTTCGCTGTTTTCTTATATTAATACTTCTGATGAATCTGTTTTCTTCAATTAATAATTGAATAAGCTCGTGGTGAGTTTGTGGTGATATCGAGCAAAAGCGAGGGACCGGATGTTCGCACCCTCACGACCAAAAAGCAAATGACCAAAAGTCGTCGTTGTGCCGCCGGCTTCGCGCAGATGTTCCGGTTGAAAACTAAAAATTAATTAAATATTAAATTTCCAGTTCGCGAGCCTACGCGAATTTTATTTATCGACCAATGGGAAGCCCAGAATCAACTACAAGTGTGAAATCCCAAATGATCTGCTGCGATCTAAAAAGAAGATATAAAAAGCCGATACAGAAAGCATCTACAGACGGGCAGACTGACTTGAGAGAGGAGTGTAATTACTATCCCCCTTGACCTAAGTCAAGCGGCTTACTACGCTAGCCTCCCTTCCCCCTCACCTTATCTTCGCTGTCTCAAAACTACTTACTGACCTAAGGAGCGAATTCATCAAAGACATTCCTTATTTACAACGCTCCCACATTCCTAAGCATTAATTCTCTTTCTGCATTTTATTGCCATGAACATTTTCACGTCCGTTGGACCTATATTTCATGTATTACTCTAATTGTAAAAAACCTTAATTGATATGTGTATATATAAAATGTTATTTTTCAACTCAATTTGCTTTTCTTGATTTATAATCATTTTATGACTTATAGTGGGCTATCTACAACGAGGCCAAATTCCGTTAATCTTCAACAATATACAACTAACCTTTACTAGATCGGGCTCCCACTATAAACAGGAAAAGAATGGATAACCCCCTATAAGTTCAGCAAAATACCCGTAGAAAATCGTATTTTCTACGGGTATTTTCTCGCAGGAGGACACTATAACAATAAAAATATATACAGTAGTTATTTTATTATAATTCTAATTGTCTCTTCGTTAGCTTTCAAGACTGGTACATTTTACCACAACCTCATAATTAATAAACTGTCGCGTTAGACAAAAGATATCAAACACGATAATGGTTTCAGCGAGAAAATTTAACAAAAATTAAAGAGAAAGAAGGAAGATACAAATGTGCTAAAGTCTCTATCGCTGAAAAGGCAAGTTGTCAATTTTACATATTTTCATTTGTACCTCCTTATTCTTAAATAACAACCAACAATTCATATTTATGATATATTGCAATATTTTTTTAAAAGTAGTTAAGTTCAAATATTAAAACTTTGTTTTTTTTTTAACGGCATATCAGTTATTTATTGACGAAATTCAAATATTTTTAACCGAATTAGAGGAACCTGTCGTATGCGACCGCCCCTACTGCCATCAAAAACAGGTCACATACGTCAAGTGGTCGCTCACTAAAGGCTCATAGTCATGACCTATTTACACCAGGAACGTATATTCCCCTCATCAGAATGTACATATTAAAATTGTACCAAGTAATCTGATAATAAATAAATGAGAACATGAGAAAACGGTCTAACTTCAAATAAATTTATTTAGCATAATTCATTTTAAAATTTTTAAAAACGTATTTATAACGTTCAACAAGAGACCAAAATATTTATTCACTAAAAATATTTATTAGGTGGACTTATAAAAAAAGTATACGGTTTCCATCTCTTCCTTCCAGTTATGGGTTAAATAACAGGACAGATTGGGTTCTATAGCCTTGGTCGGCAACCAGTCTACCGCAGAAAGCAATGGCAACCTACTGCGGGATAATCTTCTGCCCAGTCAGTCATGTCTCTTTCGAGACATGATCGCTCAAGCGTGTTTCACGTATGGCACTTAACTTTCTGACTGAGTGGGTTTTTTTTATTATAAAAAAATATACTGTTGGTATATTTCCTATAAGAATGTAATTTTACTTTATAGTGTTATGCTTTTGTTTGGATTCTTACTATTTGGACCACAACATGTGCTACCACACTGGGTCAGGGTGCATCTGGGAACCACAACCATTTTAAGGTGGATTCACTCAACTTCCAAACTTCCGATTGAAGGCTTTGTTTCTTGATGTAGTTTTTCGTTTTATCCAGGACTGACATATCATCGTGGCCAGTTTCTTTTTTTATATTTGATTCTATAAAATTGACTTGGTTCATGTATGAGTAAATAACGGTCATTGGCATTCGAGGCTCGATATGAATATTGTTTGTGTATAATTAAGTCTATGAATATTTATTTGAGGATCGGTAAATATTGGTTATTTACTCTTGCGTCTAGGTTTAATTATTGGTCAATTTATATCTGAATCTGCAGTTAAGTTGTTACAATTAATAGATATTGTTTATTTCATATTGAAATTTATGTTGAATTATATAATTTCAAATATGTATGAATTATATGTAAGATGTTATATGTAACGTAATGACTGAACTAGAATATATTATACTATATACTAGTGGACCTATGACGGCAAATATTTATATCAAAATGTCAACGTATATATTTATGTACCTACTATTGTGTATCTTACATTAAAACATGAGAAAAAATAATCTAAAGAACATGTGGGATATATATATATATATATATATATATATATATATATATATCCCTGACGATCCGTAAGGTGAAAACGCGGTAGGTTGTGGCTCACTTTTAGATTTTTCGTGTTCTTGCTCTACTTCCGTACTTTCGTATCGAGCACTTTTTCTGGTGTTTGGTTCCGTCTTGGGTTTATTTTTTCTTTCCTGCGGATGCTTGGCTGTTTGTTCTTGTTCCGTTGGTTTCTTTTTTTTCATCCCCAATATCCGACGACATATTTCTCGTCGGATTTTGACGAATTTAGGTTCTGTTTGTTGACATTTTTTCGAATATTTATGTTTATTTCGATTAGTGTAAACTTACTGATTCTAGTTTATTTGTATTATATGTGTGGGTGTGCGTCTCTCTCTCTCTATATATATATATGTATGTACTTCATCCTCGCCGACATAATTGCAAAAATTAAAATAAGGTACAAACACGCGACAAGCGTTTTTATAACTGGTAGGAAAAAGAATGAAATGAGCCGGCGCTATTGTCTCTCTTCATGAACGTGACAGGAGAAAAATATATACATACACATTCACAACGGTCTTTATTATAACAGAGAGGATATGAATATTTACTTTGAGGATCGGTAAATATTGGTTATTTACTCTTGCGTCTAGGTTTAATTATTGGTAGGAAAAAGAATGAAATGAACCGACGCTATTGTCTCTCTTCATGAACGTGACAGGAGAAAAATATATACATACACATTCACAACGATCTTTATTATAACAGAGAGAATATGAATATTTACTTTGAGGATCGGTAAATATTGGTTATTTACTCTTGCGTCTAGGTTTAATTATTGGTCAATTTATATCTGAATCTGCAGTTAAGTTGTTAAAATTAATAGATATTGTTTATTTCATATTGAAATTTATGTTGAATATTATTACATGTATTACTATAACATAAAATGTTAGAATTTATAAAAGTAAAATACAATTGTACATGTTTTATATATAAAAATTATAATACTATATTAACTATAACAGCGATATTTGATGATAATAATTCCATATATAATTCCATATATAAAGAGTAATATTTTATATCAGAAACCTATTTAAGAAAAAGATCTTGTACATTCCAACCAAAATTAACAATGGCTGCTCGGGTAGAAGAATACTGAATGTTTCCTTAAAAAGAAACTGTTTTTATTACCACTACAGCTACCATCTTACACGAGTCAGTTGTGTGTGTGTATATATATATATATATATATATATATATATATATATATATAAGAGAGAGAGGGTGATGTCTCAAGCCTTGAATGTCAACCTTTCCCAAGATATTCGCTTTACATTGACTGACTGCTGTGAGTGTCTGAGCTGAACGCAAGGAAGAGCATCCGGCCAAGTAAAACTTTGACTTAGATCATTATGACAAATCCGCTGTCAATCAGAACCTACCGTGGTTTGTTCTAGATTAATCCAGGTCATATTCCCTCCAAAAAAAAAAAATCATGGTTATGTATGCTTGCCATTTATACTCGATCAGTTTTTTCTCTCGCACTTACCCTCTGTGGAACTCTCTTCCATATACTTGCATCTCTGATAGCTACAATTTCTAAAAGTTAAATTGCCATTTTCTAACTTCTTGATTCGCCCAATTTTCTCTTATACTTTCTTCGACATACCCTGCAACTTGCTCCCTGTTTTTTTCACTGTAACCCCCTACACACGAGTGGCGGTGCTGCCTTACTTGAGGTGAAAGGTTTATAAAAAAGAAATATACCTTTTGTTTGTATGTACTTTTTTCTGTAAACATTTAATTGATAAGTAATTTAATTAGGTGAGGGTCTGATCAATGTGTCAGGAATTAAATTGGTCTATTCTAGACCTCGCCAGCATTGACTATTATTTTAGTTTAAAATATTTGTTGCATTTTCAGTTATTTTTGGGTTCATCCCTCTCCCATCATTTTATTTTTCATTAAATGTTTTATATTATACTATACATATTTTTGTACATATTATATTATACATATATTTTATATTGTATATAAATACATTTTTATTGTCATGGGTTATTTCCCCACTTTTTAGGTGTCCCTTGTAAGTTTGTGGCATTGTGGTGTATGAAGGATCGGGAGTTGATGGATGGGTTCTTGTGTTGATTGTGCAAATTGTAATGAGTGAATGGGTCGTGATAGTGTTTCGCTAGGTATAGGATAGTTCAGTGAGTACCAACCTCTTCTCTTCCTCTTTTCGGCTTTGTGCCACAATTTTTTGTATTTTACAAAGAATAAATAGTGAGTATTTAATTACAACCCTGTTTATTTAGTCTGCCAACTGGACGCTAGTTGGAAACATCATTGCAAAGGTGAGTCTCACATTGTTAATTGTTCAATGTTGAAAAGTAAACAAGATTGTAAGGAAAAGAAAACATTAATAAAAACTGGTTAGACCAATCCAAGCATAGGTAACGATTCTGTATATTATACATCATTTTGCTCTTGTATGTTTAATATTATCTTATTGCCATTTACCATGTAGGCTATTAGCTTTTGTTCAGTTAATACTTAAATTATGTATCATTATTTATTTTACTGTATGAGGGATAGTCTATTTTGATAGGGTAACAGATTTTGGTGCAAGAAGTAAAATCAACGAGGTTTATTTGTTCATGTTACACTATCGGCATTGGAAAAGGGAAGAATCCACTTATATTCAACTGTTTTACATAATAAGATAGACTGGGTTTTCTTATCTTCGGTGGCAGTTTAAAAAAATTAATGAAAATAATAAGGCAGGTTCAATATTGCTAGGGTAACATATCTTTGAATCTAAAATCAGTCTGAAGAGGGAGGATTTCGATTTACGTCATCATTTTTAAATTTAGCTAATGCTGCTACGACTGAAATACATGTAGTGCCTTTGCAGCCTTTACAAATTAGGGCACTTTTGATCGTGACAATAGAAGGGGGTAAAATTTATCTGTTCGACTCCGTAATCTCCATGGTTGATACTTGCAGTATGCACTTTTCATATATTTAAATTAAACTGCAACTTCAATGGTAGAGATTCACTTGCTGCCTATAACGATAAGGTAAAAGAAATTATGGAGGACTATGATTGACAACATCTTTCACAAATATGTGGTTCGTAGCATAGCATTTTTTAGGTTCCAGAAATACAGAATTATAATAAAAATAAAGATTCCTTTTGAAATCTCAATAAACAGTGGAAAAAAAAATTTCCGTTTTTGTTGTTGGTTGGTTGTTTTGTTTTTATGGCATATCAACCTCGACGGGTCATTTATTGCCAACTAAATGTTTTATTTATTTATTGCTGGTAATACCTTTTTACTTTCAACAATTTATTGTTTTTATATAAGTTTTGTGTCTAGTAATACTTTTTTCTTTTCAAGTATCAAGATTCATTGGGATTTGTTTTTAAGGGCAGGGTCCCTAATTCCTACCCTGTTATTTAATCCATAACTGGAGGGAAGGGACGGATTAATACTTTTCCCAATGGTACCAGTGCTTAAGTGAATACAGGATATTCAACTGGAATTCGAACTCGGCTCACCGATTTCTCTTTCTGAGCCGATATCCACTGCACCACAACGCACATCCGTCACTATGCGCTTACAGCACCTGGTATTCCCAAGCGGTCACCCATCTAAGTACTGACCAGGTCCAACGTTGTTTAACTTCGGTGATCTAGCGAGAACCGGTATATTCAACGTGATATGACCGTAAGCCTTTCCGTTTTTGTAAATTCCATTTCGACTCCTATTCATTTTTTTACCACATTTCACCCCATGCGAGGCAGTAAACCCATTAAGACACAAGGTTTATTAAGTGTGGAAGTACAAGAAAAAAGAAACTTTATTAAGGTGCGAAAACGATAAGAGTTATCAGGAAGACAGTAGTTAACAATGGAAAATATAATTAAATTGCTTAGCTCGATGGTATGGGACCAGAAGAGAGCTCCACGAAAAGTGCGAAAAAAAATGAACTGTTATCATTGAAGTAGCAACGGTCAGCCATGTCCGGTACAAGGCCAATTCACATACATAACCGACACTCTCCACAACTTAAAGTTGAGGATTCATCAAAAGGTTGTAGG
Source organism: Ascarosepion bandense (assembly GCA_037127315.1). NCBI lineage: Eukaryota > Metazoa > Mollusca > Cephalopoda > Sepiida > Sepiidae > Ascarosepion > Ascarosepion bandense. Next base: position 2,971,042 of record JBBBDQ010000701.1, on the reverse strand, counting down.
TTGGAATGTGTGGAAGAATAAAAGTATATTATTTTGTATGTTAAAGTAGAATTTTTTAACAGAACAGAATAACATTAATTTGTAGAAGTTAAATGCTCAATGAGAAACTGTAGTAAAGAGATAAATGTCTAGATATCTAGTTGTAAGTAGCGGAAGTGTTTAATAAAATCTGTGTTCCTTTCCGTTTTTATGGCCGGCGAGAAAGTGAAAAGGAAGGTGAAGCAGTAAAGGCAATTGTAATTTGCGTACGTTAATTTTTAGGAGTCAGTTGAAGTATCTTGTTGTTTCGCCGTTGTCTTCTCCTTTGTTGACTGCGAGAAATTTGAGGATGGAGAGGAAGTAAAGGAAATTAGTAACGGAGGAGAACGAATGTGTGACGGAACTTTATATCCTGGTCAGTGTTTGAAGTTTTGTCACATGTTGCTGGTGTATGATATCGCTGCTTTCAAATCACTGACTGATTCTTACTTCTTTGTGTTTTTATAGCCACTTTTTGGATTGCTAATTTTCTCTCAGTTTTTCAAATCGCTTCCTTCCATTGGTTAGAAAACTAATTTAACATCGGATGGCGAAGAACTTCACATGTAATAGTGAATTTTGTAAAAGTGAAAAAGAAAAGAGAGTTGCTTTTTATTTCGTGTTCACTACATCATAAGACTTATTACTACATTTAGTTAATTAATATTCACCTCGTCTCACCACTCAGACGTGGATGTGACACAAGGTCAAGGTTTAGAGAGCCCGAACGCGTGCGAATGGGCAAAGACCAAAAACTGTCGGTTGCGGTGACCACCGACTGTCTCTTTAAAGCAATGGGGTGGTGCAGCCTCCGGACACTGTTTTTCAGTTTAATTTTTCTCAGATGCATATCTGTTCTCGGACAGAGATACAACGAAGCCTCTCTCTGCTCGAGGACAGATACGAAACTGAGAAATGATGCTCCTCACCATCCAACAAATGACTAAATCTAGTCAATAAAACAGTGAATAGATGAGACCTTGTTGGTGCTGAGCTTCGATTAATAAAGTTAGGTACCATAGCCAAAAGATAATTTAAACAGGAAGCATGAAATTATTTATAGAAAAATCAATCGGGGAAACTATATTACGCAAAGTAAAAAAGAAGGGGAAAATTCAAATCTTATTTTTAGCTGTATATTTTAAGTCAGAAATTTATTAGTTTTTACTTTACTAGAATATCTTGTCCTTTACTTTTCCGGGTTTAATAACATGTCCTGTTACTTTTCCAGGTTTAATATAATCTTAAGAATATCACTTTTCATGCGCGTATTTTTCCATGTAATCCATGATTTTTCCAGGCATTGCTATAATTTAATGCTGAAAACCAGCATTCAAAAATATTAAAAATAAAAAAATTTATGCAATTGATTTAAAAAAAATTGAATTAAAAAATTGATTATTTATAATTGATACTGATAATCAGTTCCGATAAAATAAGTGATAATAAAGTTTGAGTGACAAAAATGATATCAAAATTTAAATGTTGAAAACTACATGCAAAAATATTAAACGGAGAAAAGTTATAAAGAATAAGATTTAAAAGCGTTAGTTACTCATTTATGAAATTATGTAGTTAGTCTCCCTTTTCGGACTAAACATATTTTATTGTAACTTTTTTTTTCTGAACCAAAATTCAAAATTGTTTTTTCAAAATGTACCTAAGGAGATGTCTTATCGAAGTAAATTGTTTGAAATTTGGTTGAGACCTGAATTAGTTGTGAAGCTTGAAATCTTCCTAGATTCAATCAATGTCGGACTTAAGAATATATTCGACTACAGCTGTGGTTGAATGATAAGATTGCTAATAATCCATTTTCATCGCAAACACATTTTATAGTAAAACTACAGATACGGTATACATTGTCAAAAAAAAAAATGAAAAGAAGAATTTGCTATGATTAATTTCATTTCTTGTAAAGAGAAACAACTTTTCAATCCCCGTTTGGTTTTGTAAGTTTATTTGAAAAAGAAAATGCAGCTAAATATTTATAATTTAACCATGAAATAATTGTAAAGTTCAAGATTTAATGTTTAGATTTGGATATCAAATGACCTATACTAAATGATATTTGCGAAGCAAAAACAAATTTTCCGTCTTACAAAGATTCTGGCAAACGAAGAGTTATTTGCGAAACTGGGTTTTACCTTGATTAGATTACATCATTTGTTTGCCGATTAAGGAGGGGGACTTCTTATGCAAACAAAATCCCATACAACATGATCTCTCTTAACACTACGGTACACTGGTTCATATAAACACTAAGCAAGAGTTAAGAAAAATAATATATGGATACAATAGTCCAGTACAAAGCGAAACTTGGTATTTTCTACTCTTGGTATAAGAAGTCCTTGGCTAACCTAGATTCAACATTGGTATTTATTCTCTGAACAAGGAATATACTGTGGGTTGTCACATCAGTTATAACATAAGTATTTCTGGTAATATTAAATCAGTCAGTCAGTTAAGTGACATACGTGATAGACGCTTAGGTGATCATGTCCTTTTCGAAACATGACTGACTGGGCAAAAGAATATCCCGTAGTAGGTTGCCATTGCTTTCTGCGGTAGACTAGCTGCCAGCCAAGGCTATATAACCCAACCTGTTCTGTTATTTAATCCATAACTGAAGGGAAGAGAAAGATTAATACTTTTCCCAAGGGTGTTTGTGCTTAAGTGAATGCAAGAAATTCAACTGGAATTCGAACTCGGCTCCCCGATTTGTCGTTCCGAGCCGATATCCACTGCACCACAACGCACATTTCTAAATACTATTCGCCTAATGGCGGGCCATGCATATATGTGTATGGGTTTATTTTCGACTAAATTCAAAATATATATGATTTCTAGCTGAATGATTTTTGAGAAAGCAGATTACTTTTTTGTTCTGCGTTTCCATCTTTCTCCACTATATTTTCCTTTCTCCTCTCCTTCGTTCTTGTTTTTCTTCTTCTTTCAGATTTTCTTCTTCTTCTGCTGCTTAATTTCTTCGAACTGAAAGACTTTCGACAAAGTCTATTCTATAAATACTTTCGTCGCTTCTGCTCGGACGAACTTAAGTGACTGGTGCCTCCTCAACAGGTGTTTACTCGTGCAACCAGAATGGCAACCATTCACAACCATTCACAGTCAGGTTAGCCAAATGCAGACGACAATTCTACTCCTGCAGCTTTTTCTCTCGCACTTCCCGCCTGTGGAACTCTCTCCCATATTCTTGCTTTCCTGACGGCTACAACCTCCAGAAATTTAAATGCAATGTCAATACTCATCTATTAACCACTGGACTCTAGCTGCCGCCCTATATACTCCCCTTTCTCTCTACCTATCTGTCATCGTACCTGCATTCTCAGCTTTCTATTGCTCCTTTCTAAAGTTTGTACTCCTCACTCTTTTCTAATTAATCTTTTTATAGTTATGTAGCCCCCAGCTCATCAGTGGCATTTCTGCCTTGCTCGGGATGAAATGATTAAAAAAAAAAAAACAGATTTCTTCTTTTTGATCTGCTACTCATTTTTGCTCTTCTTCTCCTTCTACTTCTTCTCCTTCCCCTTCTCCTGCTTCCTCACCTTCTTTTTCTTCATCATCTTCTCTTCTTCTGCATCCTCTTTCTTTTCTTTTGATCCTTTCTCCGCCTCTTCTTAATATTATTCTTCTGCTTGCACTTCTTACTCTTCAGTTTATGGGTACTGGGCATGACGGTAAACTTCATCCGGCAGCAAGGCCACTAATTGGGAGTTGGTGAGGAGTATGGAACCACTTCTTAATTGCTCTTGTCTACCCTAACCCGTAGTGGTAGCACCTGTTAGAGTCCAAGCTATGGGTAAATAGTTCACCCCCAAAAAATACTAGCGGCAAACACTATGAAAGTATAAAAAATACATTTTTATAGAAATATATACATAAAAATGAGGATGTGCGTTGTGGTACAGTAGATATCGGCTCGGAACGAGAAACCGGGGAGCCGAGTTCGAATTCCAGTTGAATCCATTGTATTCACTTACGGGCAAATACCCTTGGGAAAGGTATTAATCCGTCTCTTCCTTCCAGTTATGTGTTAAATAGCAGGACAGATTGGGTTCTATAGCCTTGGTCGGCAACCAGTCTACCGCAGAAAGCAATGGCAACCTACTGCGGGATAATCTTCTGCCCAGTCAGTCATGTCTCTTTCGAGACATGATCGCCCAAGCGTGTATCACGTATGGCACTTAACTGACTGATACATAAATATATATACCGAAGGAAAAATATTACCAACAATACATTTTTGAAGGAAAAAATTATCAGCAAAACATTTTTAAGTATTTCAGTTTTCTAAAATAAAAAAAGAATGAAAACAAAAAATTCATTAAAATCTGACTAAATCAATATTCTCACTATAACTGAACATTGAAAAAAAATAAAATCCTAACTTTTGGGCTTTAAACAACCCTCAGAGATTGATATTCCCTCCAACAAAACTCAAATTCTTTTCGGGTCCTAACCAAAAGACCTAATATTAGAAATGACTTCATGACATTTTTTTACTAATATATTTTGTAAAAAAAAAACATACAAATATCACAGACTATTTGCATAAATACATATCTTCATAAAGTGTGAGCTGTAGTTGTGAGTACAATATTTTATTTCTTTAAAACATTGGCTACCAAAATAGATTCAGTGAGTCTACCGGAATATTTTCTAATATATCCGAGTGCTCCAACTACAACTGAAAATACTGATGTCCTCATATGCCACAGTCTTGAGATTTCCATTTATCACCATCTTTAAATTTAAAAAAAATGATCACTGAATAACATTGATACAAACATAAGTTTTTAGGCATCTTATCTGATAAAATTATCAATGGTCTGGAAGACAAGAATGCTACATTGCCAGGAAGGAGAAAATCAATAATTAACATCGTCTCTACACTCCTAGAAATGAAATATTTGCAGTAATGTTTATCTTTTAAGTAGAGAAAAATTATTTTCTTAAGCCTCTCAGACTTTCTTTACATTTTTTTCCATTTCTTTCATAAGCTAAGTTTAGTATGACACAAGGCTAAATAGCTGCGATTTCAGAAATTACCAAGATAGTATAGCGCTAATTCCGATGATAGAAAGCTTTGACTATCTTATTTAAAAACCAAGATTTTATCAAACCACGATTTTGGACTCTCTTTGCTGATAACCATTCATTCCGTTTTTTTAATAGTTTGTTTAGTTCTTTCTTCTCGTTTTCCTTTGCAACATTTTGTAGGTCATGCAGCTTCATTTCTGTGTCTGCTATCAGCACTGTGTTATCTACACACTTTTTTCCTACACTGATCTCTTGGCTTAAAAGTAACGTGTGTAAAATCAGTGAATACTAGACACAAATAAAGAAGAAACTTGAGGTAACAGAAAACTGCCGAGAATATCGTGGATGCAACGACGAGGTTTTTGAGAAAAGGTAAACAAAAACAAGGCCAGCAATTTGAATCAGAAAAGGACAGTTGAAATATATAGAGCACAAAATGAGGAAAGACAAAAAAAACATGACACTCACAGGGCATATTGGAAACAAAGTGACAGATGAAATCAGCACTTGACTTACCCTACGAGATTGTGAAAAAGTTGGCAGAACAGAGAGTTGGACAGATAGTCAATTTTTTTTAATGAGAACTACAAAGAGCAAGAAAGTGTGGAGGTTCATGATCGTACAATACATAGCTGAAAAAAAGAATAGCAGACACGTATTTACTGCGGAAAATTACAAATTATTGAATAGTTCTCGGTTTGGACCTCTCCTAAATCTGACAAACAGGGCTAATATCTTTATTTTTCTGGTGTCTTAATCGGGCTATTATCGCTTCTTGATCTTGGCGCAAATACCCTTGAGAAAGCTATTAATCCGTCGATTCTCCCTCCAGCTGTTGGTTAAATAACAGGCTAGAATAAGTTCTATAGTCTCGGTTGGCAATCAGTCTACTAAAGTGATGGCAACCTACTCTACTGCCAAGTCAGTCACGTTTCTTTCGTGACATGATCGCCAAAGCGTGTATCTTGAATGGCACAATTGGTCACAAAAATGAGTTTATTATATTATAGGCCTGGGGAGACATGACAAGCTTACCATAGGTTGACCTGGGCCTTGCAACCGAAATTGGATAACGTGAATAATTCCGAATCCGTCAATGATTGTGCTGGCCTATAAGTCACCGAGGGTTTGGCTATACTTTGTTCAGAATATTGGTCACGGCAGGATTTGCGCTTTTTCCCTAAAACTGTAACTAAGGTCAGCTGAACATAGCTGCATAACAAACAACATAACAGGCTTCTGTAATAGTTTGGCTAGCGGATGCTAAAAGACGAGCACGAATGAAAACTAGTAGTTATCCTCCAACAAAACTAGTTGTAAATTAGCCATCAAAGCCTTATGACACCAAAGTTTTTTTTTGTTTTTTTTTGTTTTGTTTTTTTTTGTTTTTTTTTTTGTTTTTTTTTTTTAGCTAATAATTGCGGAAGTATTTGATTCATTAAATTTTGTTTAATCTCTCAATCGATTTTATGGCTGCTCAAAAATATAAGCAGGAAACACATTGAACATTTAAAAATAATAATTAACATAAACAATAACTTTTGATGATAAAGGATCCTATCCGAATAAAAAATGCAAATTTCTTTTTAAGTATGAATCACTCTGCATAAGGCCTTGGCACCCCTCGCGGTAGACGGCTAAGTTAAGAGGCCGTTTTTATGGATAGAAGGTGAAAAATAATGCTTAACTTTAACAGGTTAAGAGTATCCACTAAAAATAATATTTAAACAAATGAAATATATATATATATATATATATATATATATATATTAAAAAAGGATTAATTCAAAGATGTTGAATGGCCATTTCGATATGAAGATCCCCACGGGGAACGACACATCACCTCAGCAACAGAAAAAAACCTTTCAGAAACTGGAGAAAAATTTTTAATATTAATTAGGATGGGGTTTTTTGGAATTTACCTTCCTGCTTTTTTCCCTTGGATTGAAGTATCTGAATTAAAATATATATATATATATATATATATATAAGTACATTACAACATGTAAAACACTTCGTTCTAATGTAATAATAATTAATAAATAGTTCTACTGCTGATGACTATCAACGAATACATATGCCAGGCTCCAGATAAGAACTGAATTACACAGCCCGACTCAGAGCTTGAACCCACAGCTTTACTAGTCGTCTCCAACGAAACACGTATTTTGAGAGAGGACGCAACACACACACATAATTGATTGATTGTTTGTTTAATTACTTAGTTTCTAGTCATAATAAAGTTAGACTAGTGCACGTTTGTATTAAAAAGTGTTCAGTACAATTATATTGTAGGACTTTTGAACATTTTCCATTTGTAAACGAGTTACTACGCGACGTAGGTTTCTACCATGAGTGGTGTCTTCAGGCGATTTGCAAATCGGTTTGAAAGGAACGCAGAAAGCCAGTGTACCAGACTGTCAAATGCTTTGGAAATATCAAGGGCAACAGCTCTTGCTTCGCCGTTCTTCAGTGAAGATGGACGAGCAGTATCTGAGAACCAGACAATATATCTCTAGCAGTTGAACGAAATAGGTCTATGCGTGGAGATTAAATAAAGGGTTCAGTTTAGAATTCGCTGAAGGTTACAGATCGACATCCTCCTGATAAAGGCCGGAGAATTCTTCTATGTGCCCTGTCCCTTCAGGACGTAGGCGATCATGGCTCTCCACGTCTCCCTATCCCTTGTGGCTCTTAGTATCTTTGCTCCTGTTGCTCCTGGCAAACCCCGTTCCTTCATCCACCTGATCAGGCCCTGCAAATATGTTATCCGCTGCCTTCCTCTGTCTCTCCTTCCTTCTAGCTGTCCAGTCAGTATCAGGTTCTCCAGGCTCTCCTTCCTCATTGCATGTCGCAGGAACTTCAGTTGTCTCTTCCTGATGCTCAGCATCAATAATGGACAAAACATTGTGATAACAAAAAGTAAGAGGACAATAGTCTGAATATAAATAGTGTAAATAATGATAATTCTTCATCTCAGAACATCAGAGAAAGAAAAATAACTGATAATGTATTTTTGTCTAGTTCTTATGTTGTTGTTTTTTCATTTTTTAAATTTTGCTTTTGTTCTTATTATTGCATCTTTTCATTTTTTATTGTTTGTTATTTTATCTTTTTAGTTTTTAATTGTTATTGCATCCTTTTATTTTGACTTTTTTATTTTATTTTTAGTTATTATTACATCTTTTTATTGTTATATTTTTTAGTTCTTGTTATGGTCCATTTTTTTCCTCTTTTTTTATGAACAAGAGTCGTCTTTTTCTGAACTTAAATCTAAAACTTGTTCGAAATTTATTCAACATGAACGCTTTCAGGTAAATTGTGAGACATTTTCAAGAATTTCTTTTTAATACTATTATAATAAAAGGTGTGAAATTCCTTTTCACGGACACTATATATTTTGGTCATGTTTCTATGAAACGTATATATAATAACGTTATGTTTTATTTCGTTAACCTATAGTCTAGGTCTTATCTGAGTTTTTAGCGAATAATTAAGAATTGTTAGAATTGACCGTTATCTTAGACAGGAGCTACGACCAATGTAATACAGTTTTTATTAATTTACTCTTGTGGGGATTTCTTTTGTTCTTTTGCCATGCGAGATATCTATTTTGCCTACATCGACCTGAGTTAAGATTTTTTTTCTTGCTAACTTTTATTAGACAAATCCCCAATTATTCTCTTCGCAATTTTCATAAAAAGTTTTCTTTGATTTTAGTATTTGATGTATTGAAGAAAATATCGAGTTGCAGTAAACAGTGGCTTGAGCAACTCCCAGGGGCCAAAACAACGGCGGAATAAAATCGTACATAAACTTCTTGGTAGTTTGTCCATATCGCTTTCATCGTCGTATTTCCGTTTTCTTTTTCTAGTTATTTTCATGCGACATTCTTTTTATATTATTCTTAACAATATTCTTATTTTTATGTAAATAATCAGGCATTCTCTAGCACATCTAAGTCAGGTTCTAACATGCTAAAGTCGCCTTTCCTCTGAGTCTTGTGGGAACTATTCCATACTAGCAGTATAGCCCGGCGTTGCTCGGGTGTAATGAAAACTTTAAAACTAATCCATGGTCATGGAGATCAGACTCTTTGGATGTTGGCAAGAAAGACTAAAAAGCAATAGCTGTTTCCAATTAAAACGAAACCGTAGACTGAAAGAAAAATGAATGGATGTAAGTCAACTTTTGATTTCCTGGTATCGATATCAAATTTTCTGCACTATTGTAAGAACTGCAACCTTGAAACTTCTGAATATCATTTCTTATGTCTTTGTCTATGAGTGTATCAAATTTGATTAAAATCGGACCACTCCTTCTATAACCCGATTTTTTCGATTATTGATTTTCGATATTTATCTGAGGGTACCTCGACACAAAACCTAGCTAAGAACACTCGCAGACGCTTATAGTATAACTGTGTAAATTGTCAAGAAAATCGGTTCAGCCGTTTCGGAGTCTATAGGTAACGGACACACACACAGTTCCATTTATAAATAAGTTTATATTTAGATTAGTTTTAGATTTAGATTATTCCAGACACTTATTTTTTAAAGATCATTAGCATAGCGATTCTGGTTTAATGGTCAGGCAAGACGGATAGTTATAAATACATTTATTAAGAATATATAGGGTGACCCCCCACCCCCCCCCAAAAAAAACAGGAATTTTTGAAGCGTGTATTAGAGACATGAGCAATTGGCAGAAGTAATTATCCTGCCGTTTCAGTAACCATGGATCAAGATGAATTTCTAAGCAAGTTATGGATGTCAGATGAGGCTGACTTTCATTTCTAACGTTACGTGAATAAGCAGAACCACCGTTATTGGGCAGACACAAATCCTAATGAAGTTCATGAGCGCCCTTTACACGCTAGTAAGGTGACAATATGGTGTGCTGTTTCATTACATGTGATCATTGGACCTTTATATTTTTAAATGAACAGATGACTTCAGTCACTGTCACTGCGAATCGTTACGTGGAGACACTTGAATTGAACAATTTTTCACACGTTCAAAAAACCTGGTTTCAGCAAGGATGGAGCGACATCACACACTGCACGGCAATCTTTGGAGGCTGTCCGAGAATTGTTCGGTAACCGTGTGATCTCAAGATTCGGTAATATTTGATGGCCTCCTAGTGTTATATATCGACAAACAACAAACACGCATATATATAAAAATATAAAGTTATATTTTTATTAATGACGATGAACCGTGTAGCATAGGGAACAGAGAATTGAGAGAGCGCGCTTCTAATGGGTTGACGGGAGTGTAGTCTTATCTGTTGTGTCTCTCTCTTCACCGGCCGATCTCTGCTGCTCCTCTACTGGCGAATCCGTGTGCCGAGGTCTTTTTATAATCTTCCAGAACCGGGACTTTTTCTTCCGGTTTTGCCTCGCCCACGCACGCCCACGTAATTCTCAGAGACACCTGTTCTGTTTGCCTCTGTAGTTATTTCCGCTGCTGCCGGAAATAAGGTCAAACGACATCCGTTCCTTTCAACGACCGGAAACACCCTCGCTTGCATCAGCCTTCCTCGGGTGGGGCCAGATTGTTATATTACACTAGATCGCCAGATTTGTCCGTTTGTGATTTTTTTTTCCTTGTGGGGCTATCTCAAGAGTAATGTGTACACGACTTGTCCAAGAACTCTGGATGAGTTAAAACAGAATTCAGGATAAAATTCACTGTATCCAAGCTGAGATGTTGCAGTGGTCCATGAGGAATCTCAACAGTAGATTTCAAGAATGCATTCGTACAGGAGGACGCCATCTACAGGACGGAATTTGTAAAAAATGAAAATTCCGTCATTGTTTCTTAAATGGCAGGTTTTAAGGTTACAGTTACTTTGAATAAAATATTTTTCTTCCAGCACTCTTGGTTTTATTGGATTGTCCCCGTTTTTGGGAGTCACCCTGTACTAGAAAGTAAATGTTTATATAAAATATGAAATCGGCTGCGTTACACAAGTTGCTGTAATCAAGTAGGTCAGATCAATATTTTTTTATTTATATTTATATTTATTTATTATTACTGCTTACTACATATGATCTGTATTATATTAACGTAAAATAAAATCTAGCAGTACTTGATAAAACTGAAAATAACTAAAAAACTGCATTGAGAGTTGCACACATAGTGGAAGAGGCATTTATTACCCCAACGAACGAAAGTGTTAAAAACTATCATATTACCACGACTTTTTCAAGTCAATAGTCTTGCCCTTTTTCGTCGAATATGTGTTATAACAGAAAACGGAAAGTGCGACACGGGGATCCGAAGACGAATTGGCAGGGCGAAAGAAGTATTTCAGAAGTTGAGTAAAGTATTAAGAAACAGGACAATTTTGCTAGAAACAAAGAAGAGAGTACTGGATTGCTATCTGATGTTTGTTTTTTAATATGGCAGTGAATGCTGGACAATATCATCGAAGATGAAAGAAAAACTTGAAGCAACTTAAAAGTGGTTCTACAGAAGGATGCTGCGAATATCATGGATCGAGCATGTTAGCAATGATGAGGTTTTAGAAATGATGGAAACGAAAGGGAAATTAATACTGAGCATCAGGAAGAGACAGCTGAAGTTCCTGGGACATGCAATTAGGAAATAAGGCTTGGACAACCTAACAGGCCAGATAGAGGGAAATAGAGACAGGGGAAAACAGCGGATAACATATTTCAAGGACCCAATCAGTTGGATGAGGGAAAGAGGGTTGCATGGCGTAACAGGAGAAGGCGTGCTAAGAGTCACCAGGGATAGGGAGACATGGAAAGCTATGATCGCCTACGTCCTGAAAGGACAGGGCACATAGAAGAACTACTATATTTCCGCTCATAACTTCTCCGATCATCCCTGGATTTATAATCTAGGGATGGAAAAAAATTGTTCTCGTTTGAGTGTCATTGATTTATTTATATTTTTTTAAATTTTTTATACAGTATCGTGAAAATGTTAAGATGTTTGGTATTTAATTAAATCTTTCAACCCTATGAAATACCAGCAAGTCAACTAAGTCAGAACCATGGTTTAATGGTAGCAACCTGCTTCTATAATTAGTTTATAGATTCCGCGTCTTTTTCTGTGTCTACAATTATAGTCTTCGAACTTTTTAAAGTGCATTTCAGATGTGAAATGGGATAACTTGCGAAAGGGGAATTTTGGATTCCTCATAAGCTTTTGCTTGAGAACCTTAAGCTATAGGAAGATGGTTAATGTTTTTTTTTTTATTCGGCCTTGTGTCATACATAACCGAATTCCCTACAGCTTAGGATTTATTTGTAATCATCAGAAGTTTGGTTGGCTGCAGGTTGAAATGTGTGGAATAGTGGAAGAATAAAAAAAATATTTTTCATGTTAAAATAGAAATTTATTAAAAGAATGGAATAACAAGAATTCGTAGAAATTATTGTTCAATGTGAAACTTTAATGAGTTAAAGGTATTAAGAGTTGTAGAAATATTCATAATAGTAATTTATGTATGTATGTAAGTATATATGTATGTATATATGTATGTATATATGTATGTATGAGCGTTGGTTTGGTAGAAATGTATTTAAATGGAGAAGTAAAAGGAATCAGCATACGAGAAAAAAGGAGAAAGAGAACCAATGTGCAACGCGAACTTACGTCCAGGTCGACTTTATGCTTATCCCATTGCATTTTAGTGTGTCGTCTCGCTGCTCCCATCTGACTGTCTGACTGACTCTGACCGAAACGTTTTATAGCCATTTAGTTTTTTCGCTAAGTATATTTTAGTCTTGCAATTGGTCAGAAAATGAATTTAGCATCTACTCGCAAAATCCGGTTTCAAATTTTTCTTTCAGCACGTGGTGAATTCTTTTTCTTTTGGGTAAAACCATAATTTCACACGTTATTGGGGATTTTTTAAAAATGAAAGGATGGTTGCTTTTAATTCTTAATTTTTTATCCACCACAAACCAAACGCAGCAATCCAACATCTGTTAAAGTCAGATGTCAATCTCAATTTTTTTTTTAATTTCATAGGCGATGAAAAATTCTGTTTTTCATAACAGAAATCGAAAAAAGACATTCATTATGGGAGAAATAGGGAAAGAATCTAAACGCCAAGAACACAACTCTATACGCAGAAATCTTTGCTTTGGGGCGGGGATGAACTGTGTCTTCCGTTCGGAGCTTTTAGAGGATGACAGGGCGACCGCTGCAAATTAAATTGTCAGCAACTTCATGTCGCATTAAGAAAAAAAGTTATGATTTTTTTTTCTAACAACACAAAGGCAGACTCTGTAAAAGAAACCACATAAGAAATAAGATCTTTAGTATGGAGACACTCCTCCACATCATCCATCCTCACCGCATTTAGCATCTACAGATTTTCATTTGCTCAATTTATCATTTCGGTTTGTCAGTTTAAGTAGGTTGCCATTGCTTTCTGTGGTAGACTGGTTGCCAGCCAAGGCTATAGAACCCAATCTGTTCTATTATTTAACCTATAACTGGAAGGAAAAGACGGATTAATACCTTTCCCAAGGGTATTTGTGCGTAAGTGAATGCAAGAAATTCAACTGGAATTCGAACTCGGATCCCCAATTTGTCGTTTCAAGTCTGTATACACTGCACCACAAGTAGTGGAAGAATATCCAGAAATAATAAAATTGAAAACAGCTTTTCGAACTTTTATTTCTTTTTCCGGAGAAACATTCTGATTTCTTTGAAAGTGCAATCACTTTCAGTTGAAGTCATTGTATATTTTATATAAAAAAAACTTTGTTTTACCATAATTTTGGAACATCCTAATAGATTTTTCACTGCTCAATTCACAAATGTAACGAGTTCGATTATTACATGAGAATGCTACAAGACAATGTTCAATTTAGACTTTTGCCTTTTGGCTTCTGTCAGTAATCCAATTCCGAAAGTAGTTATTATTGCTGGGTAGAGATTCACAAATATAAATATGATGTCAGGTAAAGTTAATCTAATCTTTTAGACGCCTCACCATGGGTCACTGTTTAGTACGTTAATCACATAGACCATTAAATAGCTGAATAGGATTCAGTTCTCATAGGAGCATATACTACTGTCCATTTTAAACTATTTGATTTTCTAAGCGCCGCTTAGATGTGGCACAAGGCCGAAAGTACGGGGCACCCAGTGAGGATCGAACTAACTACGCATTTGTAACATGTTCTAGCGAGACAAGCTTGCTAACCATTACACCTTGTCGAGGTGCCCCCATTTTAAGCTAATATGATCAAAACCTTACATCAAACTATTTTTATTTCGTCGTTACACTGGAAAAAAATAAAGCTAGAATTCAAGACTGGATGAGTTCACTTTGAAGATAGGAGAAACACTTTTTTTTTTCTAAATATTATATTAAGCTTTTTCTTTTGTATAGTTTCTCCATGTACCGTTGAACTTGGTTTGTTTATAGGTAACTAGCGGAACCCATGGTATTTCCACGGAAGGATAATTATGGTTTCCTGAAAAAAAAATTACTTCGTCATATTACAAATGATAGTAACGTCTTCAAACATAAAGGTTTCGGATAATTAAAAAAATGATGACATAGAGTGTAATTTTATTAAAATATCTATAAAAGTAATGTCCATATTACTTTATTGTAATCTTATATTCTTTGGAGAAGATTTTCGGATAATGATTGCAAACTTAAAATGAAACAAATAGATTATTTATATTTCCCCAAAGAGTCCTTCATTGAACTAATAAAACATAAGTTAGCCATCAACAAAAATTCATTAAGATTTCATGGATTTACGTGGAGTGGGGTTAACAGAGGTTATATATATATATATATATATATATATATATATATATATATAGTGTCATCCGCAGACAGATCTGTTTCGCCGTATCACAGCTCATCAGTACGGCTAGACTCCGATTGCTTTTTTACCCAGGATTGAAACCAGACCGAAATGGCGTCAGTCGGCGACTCTATATATATATCAAGGTTTTGAAAAAATAATTCCATTCATTTGTGAATGAGTACTGATTGCTTCATTAAAATCCGACAATTATTTGATTTTTGCGCGAATTTCCAAATTAATGTGTTTGTCACCTTAAAAAAGTGGTTGATGCAATCATTACGTTTCCATTGTAAAACAGTCGTAACGTTTGTTTAGCCGCTAACTCAAATCAAAACAAATTTCGAAAATGTTAGAAAGGATTAATTTTAAAAAAAAAATAATCAAAGTTACTTTAAAGGCTCCTGTGTCTATTGCAAACAGAAAAGACCATCTGAGTAATAGTCAAGAGTGCAGAGGACAGAAATTTCGTTATTAGATAGCAGGATACGACAACAAACCTATCTATTTTACTATATTTTACAGTACATACACACACACACACACACACACACACACACACACAATTACTGCTACAACCACCAACTTAAACTTTGCTATAGGTTCTCTCTTTCTATTCTCTCATTCTTTACTATCTAGGCTGAAAGAGATTAGCGTTTAAAAATATAGAGGGGAAGGAAAAGCTCGTATTTGACAGTAAGTGTCGTAATGGACGGAGGAACGAAGTAACTAAGGAAGGAACAAGCAGAATTATTACATGATTGTTATCTAGTGGTTACAATATTAAGTCTTGCTTAGGCTACTCGCCGTGACGTCTATTAGAAATACTCTAGACTCATGTGGATTTCATTGTCACCGGGGGTGTATTATTTACACCAGAACAATAATCAAGAAACGCAGTTTCATCTGACATTAGTAGGGGGAAAACTAGTGGAAACCGAGTTCATGACACAAGAGTTAATCGCTCAGTAGACATTAATTCAAAGCAATTTTTCCGGAACCAGAAAATATGCTACGCAGTGCAGCTTTCTATTAGATTCATTCATTCCTTTCGGTTTCTTATCAAATATTTCTATCTTATTCCAAAGATTATAAGCCATTTTTACTTCTGTATGATCAGCTCTCCCTGACTCATTGAATTTCTTTTGATATTTATAATTTTGTCTGCTAAGAGCTATCTTAAAAGCAAGAGTTCAACTAAAATGGTCTAGAACATTTCTGTATGTACTTACTTATCGTTTATTTATTATTTATTCTTAAATATCCATATATATATATATATATATATATATATATATATATATATATATATATGTGTGTGTGTGTGTAATGCACTTATTAAATATTCTATCAGAAAAGAGTTGGCTATGCGCGGTCATCGACGTGCATCTACGTATTGGCGAGATCCGTAACTGTGGCACTCTTCGAACAGTTACCGAACTCTTTTAAAAATGAAGTGGTTCCTTTTACATTATATTCGAAAACTTAAAAAATATATCACTAATACTTGAGTGTGGGTTATTTTCTAAAATTTAAACCCTCTACTGTTGCATTCTGTGCCGAGATCGTTTGCTCTACATTGCTTTTTGTTGTTAGTTTGTTTTAATTTAATTTGACTCAAAGCAAAGTAATAAAGCAGTAAGATACAAGATGGTACCGAACAGGGCCGTAGCTGATGCTAAAAAAAACACCGGGCACAGAGAAAATTGCCCAGATTTATTCGTTGACAATGTGATGACGTCATCAATGTCATCCGTTTCCAGAAACTATGATTTTTTCGGATTTTTTCGGCTATTCCAATGGAAATTAGGCACAGAACGTGAACGAAAACAGGAAATCGGGTTCGGAATTTCTGAGTATAACCAGGTTTTCTCCCAAAATTAATAAATAAACAAACAGATTTTTACTGCGTTCATTCGGGTGTTTTCTTCCTTTCTTTCTTCCTTCCTTTCTTTCTTCCTTTCTTTCTTTCTTTCTTTCTTTCTTCACGAACTGTTTAGTTTGATTTCTGACGAAGACATTTTTCCTTGGCCGGATTTTCACGATGATTGCACGGATCAACCCGGACCTGTGCCCGGTAGTCAGATACGGCCATGGTACCGAATATGTGAAAAAATGAGAAAAAAAAAACGATTAAGGAAACAGAACAATAAAAGACTTAAGACCGAACGGCTGACATAGCCTTTAAGCAAAAAGTCACGAATTTTACAAAAGAGAAGTGTGATTTAAAAAACTATTAGCATAGAACTTACGGTTTAATCTGGCAATTTGAATTCAAATGATGAGGAATTCATCTATCAATTCAACCATAAATAGACGAGAGACATGGTCACCCAATCATATTACCGAAAGTAAAAAGCGATAATGATTTATTAATTTACATAATTTTACATATAAATTTTATTTCGGTCAGTATTGTCATGTGTGAATTGTGTCAAACACGAATGTTTTCATGCCTGTCTACTATCGGTAACTTTTCATGTTTCGTGTAACTTCATAACCTGGGTGATCGTGGTTCTCCAAAATTCGTTCTCTTTCAACGATCGGGATATATAATGATAAAACTTTGATATGCTTAACGCACGACTTAAGTGGTGGGTGGTACAATAAATTGGAAACAATTTGTTTTAAATTGGTTCCTGGATCGAGAATCGACTGTGTGGCTTGGAATAAGCCGTGTCGGCCGATATTTAGTTTTCCCCTCCCTTTTTTTTTTTTTTTTTTTTTTTTTTTTTTTTACCTGTGGATGTGCGTTGTGGTGCATTGGATATCGGCTCGGAACGAGAAATCGGGGAGCCGAGTTCGAATTCTAGCTGAATTCATTGCATTCACTTACGCGCAAATGATCGCCCAAGCGTGTATCACGTATGGCACTTAACTGACTGATTGATTATAATAGTTGAAAACAATTAAAACTTCTACTGGGCATAAAGTGGGGGATCGGTTTTCTATTGTTATGAAGTAATAAACTGATCCCCCACTAAATACTAGCCAGCTAGTCTACCACAGACAGCAAGGGCAACCTACTGCGTTATAATCTTCTGTCCAGTCAGTCATGTCTCGAAAGAGAAATGATCGCCCAAGCGTGTATCACGTATGGCACTTAACTGACTGACTTTTTACCTGTAAAAATAACGTTTTTTTTTATTTTTATTATACGGGGTGCGATGGATAAATTCTCGACTAAATATTGCAAAAATGAAAATAACACTGACATCTCATTTTAACATCTATATCTACCGAAAATGGACGAAATATATAGTAAATTTCTTCAATAAGATCGCCATTGACTTCATCCACGGCTTCCAAATGATTTCAGAATCTCTTGTAACTCTTCTAAGCGGTCTTCGTGTTAAATTTGGTGAAAACCTGCCATAATCTTGACCTTCAGTACATCGTTGATATTATAAGGAATTCTCTTATTCTTTCACTTAATTGAGACCCACACAAAATAATGAAGTGGGTTAGGGTCTGGGGAGTTAGCTGGCCAGATGTAAGGGGTGAGGTGGTGACAGAAATTGTCTGACAGCTATGACTGGGTTGTCCTGCTTGTGTTGCATGGTGCAAATTCGTGTTAAACAGACATAGGGTCTTCTAGCAGCTTCCTTTTCACCCAGGACAATGCAACTTCCTCAAAACACTTGATGTAAAACTCCGTGTTGAGTATAAAGCCTTTGCCAACAAATTCAGGTGTTCTTTTCTCATCAAACAGATCAGAGTTAATTTTCTGTGCTGCCGAATCTTCGTAATCACCATTAGGCTCCCCCAACTCTTTCCGTCTTCTCAGTGTCCAAACACTAAAATGCTCATGTTGGAGCTTCCGGCGCGAATGCTAAGCAGTACAGCATGCTGATTTCTGCCCAAGAGAATTGCATCATCGTCTTTTTTTCACACAGACGGTGCCCAACTGACAGTACTACATTGTGCTGTCGATAAAATTAAAAAAATACATATGCGTGAAATTTAAAATTGACGACAATTTATCCAACGCACTCCGTAGCTTGTACACCTAGGAAAGTCTGTATAAGACATTGAACAAAATGTTGATTTATCCAATCCTTTCTTCTTTCATGTGCTACGTTTTTTCATGACACGAGAGCTAATGGATCTCCACAACTACCTCACTTTTAGTAAAGTAATTTTTTTTTTTTACCGAGTTTCTTTGTTCTCGTATCCAATAACACAAATTCATCAAATAGTTTTCTAGGAGTTTTCTCTGTTCATTTTACTCTTATGAGTATTGAATATTTCAAGCCTTCTTTTTACTCTTATGAGTATTAAATATTACGAGCCTTTTTTTCTTTACTATGTGTTGTAAAAATATCATTTGTCTCTTGTTTTCTTTGAAACGTCCTTTGTTCTAGGTTCTTTTTTGTCATTCACGACATCCGTAAGTAGAATCACACTCCCATTGTTTGAGGTCACTTCTTCACCTTTGAGAAAATTTTCCAGCGTTCACTGGAAAATTAGATAAGTAATAAGTATAGAAAATTAGATAAGCTCTAATTTTCTTTGTTTCTAACGTTTTTTTAATACTTTGCTTAATTTTTTTTTAAATTGAGTGCTTTTACTATTATTATCCGCCTTCAGAATTCTGTATCACATTTGCCGTCAGCATATTATCCGAATAGTTAAGGTTTTGCACCTGCTTCATTTTGACGTCTGCAATAAGTAACACACGAGTTTCTCTCTTACTGACGACGAAGAATACCATCTTTTTTACATCTTAATAGTTAGTATTTTATTCTTGCTACCTCTGACTACCAAACATCTCTTAGAGTGACATTGTGATTGAGATAAACATACAGAAAAGGATATTGCGTGATTTTCTGTTCATCTTAGTTCTCGACAAAATCCAAAGGAGAATCAACAATCTAGTCGATCCCCACCCGGTGGCTCGACTCCAGTCTCTCTCTCACCGAAGAGATGTGGCTTCCTTCTGTCTCTTCTATAAATACTTTCATGGATACTGCTTCGACAAGCTTAGCTCCTTGGTGCCACCTCTGCATGAATTTACTTGAGCTACTAGACTAACAACAAGGTCCCACCGTTTACTGTTAAAATAACCAAATGTAATCACAACTTCTACTCTACAGCTTCTTTTTTCGCACTTTCCGCCTGTGTAACTCCCTTCCGTATTCTTGTTTCTCTGATAGCTACAATCTCTAAGAGTTTAACTGCAACGTCAACTGTCTTGTCTTATCTCCTTGACTCCAATCTGTCTACTCCCTTTACACTTTCCGCTCACGCAGCTGTCTTCACACCAATGTCCCCGTCCATCTCTTACCCATTCTCCGACACCTACTGTAACCTGTTTTCCTCTCTCTCCACTTGATGTAACCCCCTACTCACCAGTGGAAGTACTGCTTTGCTTGGGGTAAGACGATTATAAAAAGAATCTCTTAGTGGTATGTCTGTGAGATACTGTCTTCTAGGCAGTCACCCAGTTGACCGAAAGGGAATAAGAAAGAAACTTTTGTGGTGAAGTGGTAACAAGCTGGTCGTTGTGAATTTCCGGTTATGGGTCTCTATTAAGAGCCACATTCGATATCGAGGGAATTCTGGTCCGACCAGAGTTGGTCCTCTGGTGGTTTCGACGCCGACCTTTCGAGATGCAAGTCGTACGTTGTTATGCTGAAATGAGCAAAAGGTTATGGAAGAAAAGTTATGATGGATTAGTCAGAAATAGAAGAGGTTGTCCCAATTCTCACCTAACCACACGAACCAAGCAAGTGAAACCTTGTATAAACATATAAACATGATGAAACGGTGTTCGAGTCCTTGTTTCTCACTGATAGATTTTATTCTGAATTCCCTTTGCTTTTTAAAAATGCAGCGAATCTTTTCCTGTTTTGTTTCACATTGACGAAAAATGAGAATAGCTGCATAGCGTGGAGTTTTATGTCTGGACTCGGCGGGAAGCTAGGCGAGGAACCCGTTGTATATTAGAATATCCAAATATTGTCTCATAAAATTCAGTTCCTTAGTTAGCGTGAGATAGCTACAATCTGTAAACATAAAAAAAGTAAGAATGTGTCTGGTAGATTATTGATAAAACTATTTATTTAAAATTCTCATTTTAATAACGGAAGAGTTATGGTCTTCTCGCATGTATCTGTTATTTTGAAGGGCAATAAAAACAAATTTCTGTTCGATGCATCCAGAAGATAAATGTGCTTAAAATGTCGTATTATTATTTCGAGAATATATGGCCCCAGGTGTCTACAAAAGCTTGAATTTCGAGGAAAACGGAAAAGCATTTTTTTTAAATCAATTATTTTTGTAAGGAAAATAATCATGCTTCACATACATTCTTTGTCTCTTGACGTTTATCCCTATCACTTTCCTTGTATTTTCAAATTTCTTCCTATCTCTCTGTCTCCAAATGTGTGTCTGTGTTTTAATTTAATTTCAAGATCTCAGGGCAAAATCGATTCTCCCCCCGCCCCAGGTATATAAGTGCCGAAATTCCCTTAGACTATTCAGGGAGAATTAAATTTCCTCATGTTCTTTTTAAATAAATTCGTGCTGAGCAAAAAATAAAATAAAATTATAAACTGGGATGACATTGCATTTATTAATAATATCTTTTTTCTTCCCCCTCATAATAGAGCGAATATTAAAAAAAAACAATTGTTCTCTTAAAAAAACAAAAACATTCATAGCTTCTGATTTTATTTTGAATCAAAACCGAATTATGATCTACTTTAAAATTCGGAAATCAAATTCCTTTCGACCTTCGTCTTTTTACACCTGTAATTTTTTTTTTAATTTTCTCTTATTTTCATTTTTAATAATTTCAAAGAAATAAAGACACTAAAAAGTAAGAACTTACGTTGTTAGTGAGAATATGAGAAAAAGAAAACATTATGAATGTGAGAGAAGAATAAAAAAACAAGAATTTTGAAGGCAAAAAATAACGATTGGCTTTGCATTTAAATTTTTGATGATCCAAGATTGATATTGTAAATAGATTTTTGAAGAAAGCAAGAAACCGGAAGAAAGTTCCACAACCGACAAGTACAAAATAGGAAATTGTTAACATAGAACTTACAGAACCATCTAGCAATTTTATCTGTGATGTGATGAGTCCTTGCCTCAAATCTACACTTCTATTCATAGTCAAGATACCAAAGAGGGAAACTCGTTACAAAAATTACTTCAAATACATTTATAGAAAAAGCTCAAGGTTTCTACGTTACGATGCTTGGAAAGCTACGATATCAGCTAAGTAACAATAACGTTGCAGAAGCGTCAGACAGGATGTGGAAACAAGATTAAATGCATGGATTAATGGCAGGCTTATAAAAGTGTAAGAGTAGATAAAATTGTCTAGCACGACAGAGAAAACCAACTTTCCTAGCAGCATCCTAAGGAATTAATCCAATAAAATCTATAAAAAAAAATATTAACAATAAAAAACAAAGATGAAAGCCTGAGAAGAAGGCACAAGAGATTACTGCTCAGCTATGCTGATGACAGACAGAAAGAGTTATCTTCGTTGACTAAAAAAGAGCTCTTTCGTTTTGAAGGCGTTAAAATTAAGAAGCTATTTCTTACACCTGTTGAGGACCGGTTGCATGTCCCCTTTTGTTTTTTCAGATGAGATG
Source organism: Ascarosepion bandense (assembly GCA_037127315.1). NCBI lineage: Eukaryota > Metazoa > Mollusca > Cephalopoda > Sepiida > Sepiidae > Ascarosepion > Ascarosepion bandense. Next base: position 2,948,539 of record JBBBDQ010000701.1, on the reverse strand, counting down.
CATTTGGAACTTAGCGACACTTATCTGTTAGGTACATGTTCTCGAGACGCACCAGATTCCTGAAAATTTGCAAAATACATACACAACACACACACATATATATATATAATGCAACGTCAGTTGCCATCTTCTATTTCTTTAAATCCTATCCACCTCTTATTCTTTCTTCAATATTACCTGTACACTGACTTTCTCTTTTTGTAGCCCATTCTTACAAGTGTCACTCCTGCATTGCTTGAGGTGTGTATATATATATATATATATATATATATATATGACTAATAAACAAAATTAAATGTCAATTTTTTTGGTCCCTAACAAGTGTTTTGCTGAAATTATGTCCACTCATCCGCGTGCTTGTTGTTCTTATTTTTCAGTCAAGTCGCCGGACGAGTGGATGTAATGTACACTAAACTATATGCAGCGATATGCAAAAATTCAATTTTATTTTTATTTTAATTTTTATTTTTTTTAATCATTTCACCCCGAGCAAGGCAGAACTGCCACTGATGAGCGGGGGGCTACATAACTGTAAAAAGATTAATTAGAAAAGAGTGACGAGTACAAACTAGTTAGAAAGGAGCAATAGAAAGCTGAGAATGCAGGTGCGATGACAGATACATAGGTGGAGAGAAAGGGAAGGATATACGGGGGTGGGGAGAGAGCTAGAGTCCAGTGGTTTATAGATGAATATTGACATTGCATTTAAATTTCTGGAGGTTGTAGCCGTCAGGAAAGCAAGAATATGGAAGTGAGTTCCACAGGCGGGAAGTGCGAGAGAAGATGCTGCAGGAGTAGAATTGTCGACTGCATTTGACTAACCTAACTGTGGATGGGTAGGACCCAGTTGCCAGTCTTGCACGAGTAAACACCTGTTGAGAAGGCACCAGTGATTTAAGTTCGTCCGAGCAGAAGCTATAAAAGTATTTATAGAACTGACAATGGGAGGCCACATTTCGACGGTGGGGAAGTGGCTGCAGTCGAGCCGCCAGATCAGTACCTATCACATTACAGACTCTCCTTTGGAGCCTGTCGAGAA